>JAVQJF010129729.1:0-35782 GCA_036023855.1 Gadopsis marmoratus
GTGTGTGTGTGTGTGTGTGTGTGTGTGTGTGTGTGTGTGTGTGTGTGTGTGTGTGTGTGTGTGTGTGTGAGTATGTTAATGCAGTGGGTCTGCAGTCGCTGCTAACTGTGTTTGGGAACACTCCTCACGTCAGCACAGCCTGCCGCAGCAGCATTCAGAACTTTCTATTCCTCTCCTCAACAATCGTCCATGTACCCATCCATCTCTCTGTCTGCCTCTGTGTCTGCCTCTCTGTCTGCCTCTCTGTCTGTCTGCCTCTCTGTCTGCCTCTCTGTCTGTCTCTCTGTCTGTCTGCCTCTCTGTCTGCCCATGCACTTGTTTGCTTATTCCTCTGTGTTGCCCTCTGTGACAGGGTTTGAGAGGTGATTTAGAAGGATGACATTGACTTATAGTCTAAGCTTTACAAAGCCAAAGGGCCCACAGCAGCAAAAGTCCTGTCACTCATTCTTTTAAACCGAGACTGCCAAAAAGCCCCTCATGAGTATCTGAGGCTGTGTGCTCAGGCTCATATCGGATTTAAAGGTTAGAGTTGTAGCTAGAGGTTAGACCCGTACAAACCAAAGACGTTATCAATGAAATACGAGAAATAGTTCTAAAACTGCCAAGCTGTGCATGTAAGGGCGTAAAATAAGCTGCAGCAATTTGTACAATCTGGAGACGTATCGCATCTCCTCAGCTGAGAAAGATTAATAATGTGTCACAGGATTTGAGACAAACCGCTCAGAAAGCACGCTTGATTCTGAGTCATGAATTTTGTTGGAGCTATTACCCAGCTGAGGTAAACATGATGATTTGGGAGGGTTGCCGAAAGGTCAAGCTAGGATAAAAGATGATTCCAAAACTCTTTTATCTGGATAAAGGACCGAAACAAACCGGACAGAGTTTGATTTGAAATGGATCCAGGAGCAATAACAAGGAGCTAGCAATAGAACAATACCTCAGTTTTGTCAGGGTATAGAACATTTTACAGAGACAGTTTATTTCCTGCAGTGTTTACTAATGTGAGCAGCTGGACCCAAGCTGTTTACTGTACCACGCTGCCAGTTTCAAACAGAGATTATATCTGAATCTGTTAGGATGGGGAGCCCTCGTACTTGGACGTGGAGTCCCCTGTGTAGATACCTAATTTACCTCCTTATCACAAAGCTTAAAAATGTCTTATTCTTTAGTAGGTAAAATACTATGAACATAGTGTAATTCAACAGATTGGTGACAATTCTATACTGGCTTGGTAAGGTGTTCACGCATTTGTTTTATTTTTAAGCATGACCAAGATCATCCCCTAAGCTTAACCATGTGTTTATTATTGTAACCATGACGACGATGGTCCCCAAACCTTGACGAAGTTCTCACTTTAACCCAAACCCTGAACTTAACCAAGTGATTTTTGTGCTTTTGTGATTTCCCATCATGAAAGAGGGTTTTTTTTGCAGCTTTGGAAGGCACAGACAAATGATGTTGTCCTGCTCATAGAGGCGTCGCATCAGAAAACGCCTCCCTGCGTGCATGGACCAATGAGGTCTTTTTGTCGTTTAATTCGAAGGACTTGTTGAATAATGACTGATTCATGCACTGCAAACCAACTATAATGGTCCCCTCTATGTTGTACACACTGGTCACATCCTTCATTGACATTCTAAATCACATCAGGAAGAGTTTGCCATCCATGTCCCCAATAATGAGACCTCTTTCAAAGTCTTTTAAAGCTTTTCCTTTTGTCAACTGGGGCTGCTTGCTTAGCATTTTTAAACAGAGCAGAAAAGAAGGTGAAATGTTTATTTGTAGCATTCAGTACACCTGTATGGAAGCATCTGTATTAGTTATATATTTGCACTCACTTATTCAGGTTATTTGTTTCTGTTATTAAACCAGATACATAAAACATAACAACGGAGGTCCGTGGCATTGAGTAGATTAGTAGCAAAGTTATAAAGAACTTGAAATAGTGTTGTTATAAAAGCATGAATTGTACTTTCCATTTAATCACGCTTTCACCAAGACTACAAACTGGTTAAGTCCTGTGTTGGACAATTGGTTCAGTATTTCCTTCTGGTTCTTTCTCAAAGCGAAATGCCAATCATGTTCAATGCACATTTCTTTTCTCAGTAGGTAAAGAAAGTAGTGAAAGACTGAAATCCACTATAAACTCACTGTAAACTGAAGGGAGATCATAATGCAGAAAATGTTCATACACCATTTTTAATACCACTGTGGAGTCCCATGGACACCACACTCCTGTATAGAGAACCATTTTTATTTCATATTTTGAATAGACATTTCCTGTTTGAGTCATTATGTCATTACAACCAGAGGCTGGAGCTGAGCTGCAGCAGGAAGAAATATGGATGTAAATAAGTGGAGCTCACCTCATCTCTGACGAGCTTCAGTCCAATTTATTCTCTGAGTTTAGATCGCTGCCAGTATCTGTCAATCTTAAATTACTCAGATAAAGCACGATGTGCATTGAACAGATACAGTGGACAGTCATCAGCATAGTGATGTGATCCGGATGTACAAAACACGTTCATTAAGTTATGAATTAAATGCAACAACTGATTAAAAGAGTGACATTTCCATTCAACAGATAAAACACATTATACAAGTCCACAGTGTCATCATAGCCACAGGACCATTTTTGCTATATTTGTGCTGTACTGGGACACTTCCATGCTGCATTTTTGTCTGAATGCAATGGCTTGTTGCTGCCTGAGGAAGAGTGTCGAGCTTGAAATGAGTTGCAACCAGAGCAGCTGACAGACCAAGCATTTTCTTTTTGCTCTCATTGCTTTTTAGTGCCTGGATTTTTTTTTTCCCTTAAATTGAACAGATTAAATCTCTAAATATCTGATCCCTTCCTTTTCAGTCTGTGCCCTAATTCCACACCAGAGGGGCATCTGAGCGACACAAGTGCCCGTCTGGTCAGCTCGAGTGCTCCTAGAAGCCCTTCTGGTCAGCCCAGTTGCCATACAAGTGCCCCCCCTCTGGTCACCCCTTGGGCCTCTCTGGTCATCTAAAGGACCCTCAAGTGTCCCTCTGGTCGGTCCAAATGCCACTCTGCTTTGCTCGGGTGCTTCTCTTGTGTGACATCAAGGCAAAGATAAACCCTTAACCTGCACCCTTGATCATTTTCAACATTGCATCATAGCAATGGAGACCGAGCTTGTCTGTACATGCACTTTTTTTTAATGATATTGCTTATTTGTTTTCCATCCTGGTATACTTATTTCTCTGTCTACCTCTCCAGACCTCATCAGACTAAAACTTGTTTGAGTCTCCTGTTTTTCCACAAGTGTCCTCCTTTATATTGCTTTTTCTAAACCATCTGCAAACTACGCACACGAACACACACATACACACACACATCCACGCACATAATACACACACTTCATGTTTGTCACAAGCCTGTCCAGGTTTAGGGATTTTTAGAACATTACACAATGCATCTATTTGTCCATTCATCCATCTTATTAAATTAATGTCGGTTCTTCTCTCCATCGCTTACTCCAGATTAGTCCACCATTCATTCATCTGCCATCCCTCCAGCTTTTCTCTCTCTCCTCCAACACATTTGCTCTGCTCGTCTATTAAATTATCTCTCCGTCTCTCAGCAGCCCAACTCTCTTTCAGTTCACCCATCCCTCCCACAGCTCCCGCTCTCTCTTAAAATATTCATTGATGTCTTAAACACTTTTTCTGTCTCTTTGGCACACACTACCTATCCTTAACTCTTTCAATGCTCTGTGCAACCCTCAGACAGTAGATAACAGCATATACTATTAGACATACTAGCAAGGACAAATTATTGGCATTAATTTACATGTACACACATTATTTCTAATTTCATTGGAATTTATTATTTAGAAAATGCTTTCTAAAGCTTTACTGTCATAGTATACAATTATGTAATAAACTGTGTGTCATATACAACATTCCTATCTACAGACATAATATTCTGTGATTTCTGCAACAATGTTTTCATTTTCTACTGAGACACAGATACTGCAACACAGATACTGCATGAGCAACAGGAGAAAGCAGAAAAATCCTGGAAATGGTGTTATTCTGCATGTGCTATAAATTTAAACCTACTGTAAGATCACAGTCACTGAGGAAATTTTGCTGTCCCCTGTGCACAAAAATGCATACACGCACACACATAAAAATCCAGTTTACACGTGGAGATTCATTAGTAATTTTCTCTTGTTCACACAACATAGTTAAAATAGAAACAAGTGCTCCACCACTGGTTTCTACATTTCCTGTGTACCCTCTTGACATGAGATCTCATTTAAGACATGAGTGGTCCAATTAAATTTCAGTCAACCTGCATAATGCTGTCTGAGAGCTTCTCTCCTCTTGCACCTCTCCCTGAACATGGGTGACTGGTGTAGCCCTGCTTTAAAAAGTATTTTTATCCCTCCCATCATATTATATGGCTGTGCAGTCAAATCAAGTCAGATTTATTTATAAAGCACTTGTCACAAAGTGCTTTGTCACAAAGAACTTTGCTTCAAAGAAAACAAAGGACACACAAACAGATATTAAAACAAGGCCCAATAAAAGGCAATACCAAGAACACACACACACACACCCTCCAGAGTTTATATGTGTGTAAGTGTGCCTGCCAGCATGTGTATGAGAACATATTAAAGCAAACAGAGTTGTCGGGAGACTAAGAAAGCAGCCATAGAGAGAAATAATAGCTGGTCTTCATGTAGGAACCTTTTATGACTTTATGGGCGTGTCGTCTGGGGCAAAGTCTGACACATTGTCTGAAATGATGAAATGGGTGGACTGAGACCTGCATATTGTGAGTGGAAATGGCTGTGCAGTACTGCATTATAAAAATATTTAAACCTATAGCAATATAGAGAACAGAGAAGAATATTATATACATATCCGCTGATGCAAATCTTATTGTCCATATTGTTACGCATTCACCCTCTCTCAAGTAATTACAGACAGACACCCACATACTTGTAACCAGTTCAGTCACAAGTGCTGGGTATCATCAAATGGCTAAAAAAATACATAATACAAAACACTAAAAGAATGCATCACATTATGTGTTTAAACTGTTGGAACTGGATAATGTGATGTGATGGACTATGAAATCTCCAACACGTAAGTCTGTCCTAAGTTACAATAACATTAAATCAGCTGTAATTGTTATTGAAAAGTAAATGATCAAAGTTAAAACAAAGGGGTCACAAATTTTGCTCATGAGTTATGGGCTCTTAAGCATTTATTTAGATTGGCTGGGGATTCTGCCTCATCAGCTGTAATTTGCCCGCCGTGTTGCATCAATGGACAATACAGACATATACTGAGTGGTGTCTATGGGTATAATACAATGTATTGCACTATCATCCTAATTTTATTTAATATAGAGATACAACAGATACACCACTCATATAGTACTCACTATCCAAGTGCAAACTATTGTTCTCAGTAACAAAAGCCTTTGTGTTTGGCTCTCAGTGGCAGGCTTTGAAATGCCAAAAATTTGATTTATTCTGGACACACACCCACACTTGTGAAATCACAGATTTTTCTTTGTGCAGTGCAGTCATGCTCAGTGGATTTGCTGCACTCTTGCAGGTTGCAGGAGCGTATGAAGTAGTGCTGCAAGTAGCACTGGCTGACACACTTACCTGCATTTTTGGAGCACACACACTCCTGCACACAGTACTAGTCCTTATTGGTAGTTCTCACAACGACAGAACAGTGCGAGGAGGGGGAGGGAGAGGGAGAGGGGGAGGGGAGGACAGAGATTGGGAAGTAAAAGACAGATGTCAGATGAGGATGGGTGGAGAGGAGCACGTAACGGAGGGGAGCATAAGATGGAAATGAGGAATGAGGTGAGGAGGTGAAAAGCAAAAGCATGAGGAGGAAGACTATGAGGAAACAAGGAAGCGAGAAGAGGCAGGGTGGGAAAAGGAAAACTAGTGCAGGTGAGAGACGAAGGCGAATGGGAGAGAGAGAGGGGAAAAAAGGGAGGGGAGGAGAGCTAGTAGAGGGATTTGAGGCTGTGGGAAAAAAATGCGAAAAGCAATTAAGAGAGGTGAGAGTGATGCAGAGATAGAAAACAATAAGATATTGTAGAGAGGGGTGTTTTATCAATCTTTTAAATTAACAGTTTTGTGAATCTACTGCGATCACAGCTCAAGGGATGCACAGGTCAGGATGAGTATTGATTGACTCACCACATCAGGGTGTACATCCAGAGACTGCAAGGAAATTGGCATGTCTGGGCCATGTGTTGTGAAAATAAAAAGCCTATAATTGGTCATTCTCCATAGACTGGTTTGGGCCGAGGTTAGAACCAATAAAAAGCACAATTGAACTGTGGGGTAATTGATTGTTAATGAACCAAACTAGACAAGAATACCCTTCTTTTTTTTACTTTTTTCATTTGCACATGAGATAAGCAGAGACTAATAATTTTTTCTCTAATAATCAGATTGAATTTCCATTTGGTTTTACTTAATTCATTGAATGGTTGAACGAATCAAAGATGTGAGCAATGATTTAGAGGTCTGGAGGGGTTCCAGAATTCTGACCCATTATCAATTGATTGATTGATTGATTGATTGATTGATTGATTAGACTGAACTGGACTGGAGTGGTTGATTGGTGTCTTCTCTAGTGCGCTGAAATTGGAGGGCAGGTAATGAGCACAAACAGCAAATTGCACTTGTCAGATTAAGTTTTGCACCCATTCATAAAAGCTTTTACCTAAAACAACCAAATCACTGTGCTGTGTAGTCTTAGTGCACTAAAAGTACATGTGCTCGGTCCAAATTGGTATTTATGAAACAGTTTGAATAATTCTGTCACACCTGCATCCTATAGCATGTTTTGTACCTCACAACCCAATTATAGTTATTTTGCTTTTGTCTCTGCGTGTCGCAGGAAGCACTGCCTCTGTAAACCCACAGTGCCTGAAATTGATGTCCATGTATCGCAACCCTAAAGGGGCTTCCTGATGTCATCTCACATCAAATAAAAAAAGTAACTCTCCTCGCTCAGGCACCGGAGCTTCTTGATTTCAAAATATGTCTGAAATGTGTGTGATGTTAAGCTCCAGTTTATCCAACAAGAACACTGGATTGAAGCAGTGAGTGCAATGTGAGAGGGCTGTGTCCATGAGTGTGTTACGCATATGTGCTTCCCTCTTTATCTGTGTCAGGAGATATATTGCTGACGGTACCTCTGAGCTACAAATAGCCACTGCTCTGGCCCCTGAACTGATGCGGCAGCTGTTCAATCAAAAGACCTATAGGCAATATTAGGCGACAAAACCTCCTGGAATGCCAGTGAAATCCTGTTGCTTAACATGAAGATCCCTCCATTCTCTCCTGCCTGTCTCAGTCGCCTCTCCGTCAGCTTTGTGTTGTGACTGTGCATGAGTCTCTGTTTAAATTCCCTGTGTAGAAAACAGCGCATCAACTTCAGTTTGTCAAATCGGCATGGATTTATGCAGAAGCCACACACCTCCTGTGTTCCAACGCACTTAGTGTCATAATATAAAAAACTTCATTTATGTTGCGCTTTTCAAAAACAGAGGTTTACAAAATGCGTCACAATTAGAGTAAATAAACACAAAAAGCTTTGTATCTATGCGTGCACGTTAGAGGGTTTAAGGTATGCAATCCATTTGCTCAAAAATCACCTGAAAAAAATAGATTATACCCCACTCTAAATGGTGATACTGAACACCAGGTTTCCTTTCAGTGCCTTTCTAGAGTGGGGGAGCTCAGTGATCAATGCCGCTGGCAGTTGACCTTGGTTTAATGTATTCGTTTGTGTGAGTGTGTGTAGACCAACCTTGATGCTACAAGCACGCTCTGAGCATATCTAGCACTGAAATGACTGACAGGCCTTTTTTGTCCAATTGTTGATCATCTCCAATGTGGCCATGAGCTCTGCCTCTATCGCACTCTGATGTTTCTACGGCAACCCGCACTCTTGTCGGAGGCCTACCTTCCTGTCTAACACACACACACCCATATTCACAATGGCACAGACACAAGTGCACAGTCCAGCTCACACACAAACGTAAATGAACACATGATTACACAGAGCCCAGATATGAAATATGAAACATGTATGTGAATGAAGTCGCAGACCCACGTGAACTATTTAACCTGTGAGGCTGCAGTGCCTGATGGTAATTTTCCAGAAACATTCCCTGAACAGGCTGATAAGCTGATAAGCTAACCTAGAAAGATGTCTTCCTCCTTCCACACATGGATTATTATAATGGGAATTAGATTTTATTTTTTAACAGGACGAAGCAGATGAAATGGCTATAATTTAAAGATCAATAAACTGTTAACAGCGGTTTTATTACACATTCTGCCAAATGTAGGAGGGGCAACTGCAATTGTAAATGTCAAGTTACTGATGGAGATCATCTAGGTCACAAACGGGAGAGCAGATGAGCGCCTCTTATAGTGTATTACCCCAAAAACATATTTGTAAATTGAAGTTCCCAAACAATGACAACAAAGCAAAAAAAAACCAACAGTTTTGGTAATTGATATAGAAGATAATTAGAACTGGATTGACTTGAATTGATAGTTTTGATACTTTCATTTGGCACTTTTCAGCATTAGGACTGATTGCTGTCTTACAAGACTGTCATCACTAGTGATATTACACCACTGGTCACCTGTTCAAACGATCATGCAAATAATGGCCGTCCTCATGGGACTACAAAGTGTATGATTTTGGCATCAGAGTCTGATATTTGTGTCACGTCTTCTCCAACTTTAACAAAGTGGTTTCAGTTGCCTAAAATTTCTCAGACCTAAGAGGTGGGGGATCAGAAAACACTCATGTGAGTCTTTGTTGCAACACTACCAAGCTATATATTTTGTCATGCATACCCTTGATGGTACTAAGAGCAAGATGACAACAGATATCAATTTAATATCTCAGTACAAAAACAGGTCAGTAACAGGTTTAGTATGTTGGGGAAATGGTTAAAAACACTGAACACAAGCGACTGATGTGACAAAGAACCTTACATTAAAACTCCAAGTGGCACATGCTTGTGGTAACCTAGCAACCCTTGAGGTGGAACCGTAATAAGCAACATAGTTGGGGTCAGAATTTGAGGAAGGACAGACACTGTTTAACTTCTTTTGATTATTTGTCTTTGCTTTTCATGTGGAAATTATGTATATTCAGTGGAGTAATGTGAGAGAGAGACAGACAGAGATGAGCAGAATCAGCGTATACTCAAGCATGTATGTACATATAGAGGTGCACGAGTGTGCTCACTTGAGATAGAAAGATGAGGAGATGCAGAAGAAGATATGATGACTAAAAAGTATAAAAATTGAAATCCATAATGAGAGGCAATGAGAGTTCCTGCTGTTACTGTGTGTGCTACACAGCACTGACGCCTACAGAGATTGTTTGTTAGGTGGCTAATAAGTACAACACTTTAGGGGCAAAGAAGGTCGATAACAGCCTCTAAAGCAAAGCACTCTTTCCATAGATACAGATAAGAGCTCTCAAATTAAAAGCCTGGGACTAAACGTCTTTACTTGTGGAAACACCCGCTGACAACAAAATGTAGTCCCATATGAGGGGGACTGACATTTAAACATGCCTCTCTATTTTAACTGGGATGGATTTGGAGATAGTTTGGCTGCAGGGAAGACTTTGGTCTATTCTACTGTATAATGCATGAGTATGATAAAATATGAACAGATCCCCCCCTGAATTTCCAGCAGCAATGAGACATAGGGATCATTTTGTATCTACAGTCCAAGTTTGCGCCCAATGAAAATGACAGCATCGATTCCATCAAACCATGTTACAGTGAAAACCCAAGTCTTCTCTGGGTACTTCATTCATGGTGCATATTAATGCATCTTTTCTGGCAAATGACTGTAAAGGAAACACAGAGATAAGACTCACTGTGAGTTTCCATCTAGGAAAACAAATATGGGTCAGTGTTGTTGTACAGCAAGCATTTAAAAGTGGCAAACACTGGGAGACAACAGGAGACAAGCTATCCGACAGCCCCTTGTAGTCTAAAAGTCAAACATGTCCTGCGGAAAAAGAGAAGAAAAGCCAAAACAATGACACATCTGACTTTCTGTCCTCTCTGCAATACAGCACAAGGCTGTTGGAAACAAAACCAAAAAGGATTTAAGGGTTTATGAAAATAGACATAGGAGCTGTTCTGTGTTAAAATGTGGCATACTCTAAAACTAATATATCTATATTTTTTGCACCTTGAAAGTTGCTATAGGATGTGCTTACATACATAAGCACAATGCATACTATAAGAGTAGAAATGACTAAAGCTGCATATTCCAACTCATTGGTCTGATATGAAATGACAGTCCAGTGTTTCAGCAGCAGTGAATTGGCCACCTGCTGATAAGGGATGTAATAGCCACCTACCAAAGAAACTAAAATGAGGGGCATAATGTCATAAATTGCCTGATTTTTATTTCTTAGGTTGGTGTGAGTGGACATGGGTTTCATTAAGTTGGACTGGAGTGGGAGGCAAAGTCATACGAGCCCTGAACTCCACAACTGCCTCAGACACTCAATGAAGTTGCAGATCTAATCTATTTTGCATGGAAGCCATAATTAATGCATGCAGCATCAGGCAAAGATATATATTTCTTGGCTGTCTTGCTATGCCAAGGAACAGTGCGTTAACTTTAAAAGAGCTGTCATGTATAGAAATGTGTACAGTCAGAGGTAAGAGTCTTGGGATGGCAGCAGAGTGAAAATGTTTGTTGCTCTTGGTGAAAGTGAGTCAGCATTTAACACCTCGCATGAATAAAATGTGCAAAGTGCGGTCCATTGAGAAAAGCAGTGGGATGGTGAAGAGACATTTGTCGTTTCTGCTACACATAGACAGCATGTCGGTACCTTTGCCACCAACTGTATTCTTGTAACACTTTACAAAAAAAAAGTAATTATACAGTCAGAGTTGTCAAAATGTCAAATTACACAAAGCTTTTCAGGCAGCCTGCAACACAGGATAGGACAGGACAGGACAGGACATGATAGGACAGGATAATATAGGACAGAGTAGGACAGGACAGGACAGGACAGGATAGGATAGGACAGGGTAGGATAGGATGAAGCTCATATAATCAGACACTATGGATTAATTATGTGGGTTCAAGTCGGACTCATTACCTTAGTCGTCTCATCACTTCTGTCTTTCTCATCTTTCTTGCTTCTCCCTCATGTATAATACCTAATATAGCCACGGTACAAAGAAATAACTCTCAACCCCCTTCTGCCCATCTTTCCTTTGACTTTCCATGATTTCATAAAAGCCATTTAAAGAAAAACTTAGAAAATGAAGGCGAACAATACACTGATGCTCTATTTTGTTTGACCAACCAAAAGCTTAGAAATGGATGTCCTCTCTTTTGATAAAAACCAAACACAATGCAATCGGTGTAAAGAAAATGAAAAGATGCATTTTGCCATCACTGTGAGGGGTGGCTAATAAATGAGCAAGCCAAAAGGATTCCGTTTATAATAAAAGATCAAGCTAGTTTATCCAGGAATAGAAGTTAGTAACCCAGGGAGGCCACTCAACTAACCAACGTGAGTAGTTTACAGCCCTCTGGCAAATATGAATATTTGATCATCCAGTTGCAGAGTTCAATATTTTATTAACCTGTTGCAGGTGGGTAAGACGTGAAGCGTGGTTATTTCAATCACGGAAGGAAAAGTCCCCACGGTGTCGTTTACTCTTACGTTGTTCAATATTGTTGTAGCAGCCTGTAGGCTTACCATGCAAACTGTTCCTTGGTAAGTTACAGACCTACATATCTAACAAACACTCATTAATAGAGTTGTTTCCTGTGAGCTCCTGTGAGTGATGCCGATTAACAGCCTGTTTCGTATGTACGTATGTGTAACGCCGAATATTCTGGACGTGCCAAAGCACCAACATGAAATGTCAGCTGCTCATATGTTGTGTGTGTTCGTTGCTGGGCAGGTTGTTCCTCCTCAAGCACATGCATCTCTCTCTCTCTCTCACACACACACACACACACACACACACTCTTGATGCTTTAGTTGTACATGTCCACTTCCGTGCAGGTGACAAGCACACTCACACACACACACGCACAGCTGCATCACTTTTCCTTGTTGTATCATCACGTTACATTGTTTTGTGACAGCGACACAGTCTTCATATACTCACAGAGAGCCCTAACATGGGCGATGGACTGGAACGTCCATGACTCAATATTACACACATACATCTCAACAGTCGGGTTTGGGGCTTAGGTGTGAGCACTAAACTGAATCCTCCCATACACATGACACAAACACACACACACTTATAGCTGTCTGAGTAGTGTGTGGCTGCATTTATTGGATGATGGTTCAGGTGACAACCAGACGTTATTTCAAATTATCTTATGTTGAAAATCTAATTAAATAAGGTCATTACAGATATTTTGGGAATGTATATAAAGAAAACTATATTCTTCTGACCACCATCAGTTAAATGTGAACGTGTTACCAATGAGTCTCACCTTTGATGTTCAAACACATGCTATGTTAATCAGTGTAGACACAAGAGGAACTTGTTAGCTTCTTCCCTGCAGCTAACACACACACACACACACACACACATATTAACCTTGATCTACCTTGATCTTTGTGGACATCATCATGGGTTCCCCCTCCGTTCCTGTGACAAACAACACACACACTCAGACAGACACACACACGTGTACACACAGCACTACCTCTGCTCTCTTTTTTGAGCAATGGACTGGAAATAACATACATATTCCTGCGGCTGTCACACACACACACACACACACACACACGGGGGGGAAAGAGACAAAGAGGACACGTGCATACATCCATGCACACAACCTTGCTGCTGAATTTGTTGAACATACAACCTTACACGCACACTATGATCTCTGACAAACACACACATTCTCCCTATAGAAATGAATCACTTGGAATCTATGCAGCTATACAGACACACTCACACACTCACAAACTATACAGTTCTACCTCAATGTTCTCATCATTCACACCAAAGCATCCATCTCCGTGGCTGACTTCATAGGTCAACTCTGCAACAGCAGCCAGCGTCTCCTCCGCCCTTGTGGATAGAGTTCAATGACGAGTCCAGCTAAGATGACTAGAAGCCACATTTCAAACACTGTATTTCTATATCAGATATGAAATTAGACAAAACAAACTATTTGAACATGGTTTAAGGACATTCAAACAAAAACACTAAATTGCAGGTTAATCAACATATATACTTATGTCTGCTGCTAATGGGTTATTTTTGGTCATTTTCTCTGAGAAGGCTTGTTTCAAATAAAGGTCAGATGGGGAACCTTTCCTAAGGAGAATCATTTCTGTCTGGCGTCTTAGACCAAGATGACATTCAGCAGTCCTAAATGATCAATGCGCTAGTTGAAATCGAATTCGAGTCTACCCGTAAATACAGATTGACCGACATGACATTATATGGAAACATGCAGTTAACCTGGTCCGCAGCATTTGAGCTTTCAAATATGAATTGTCATTTGAATATTAACCATAAATTAGGAGATGAAGAATTTCATTTAACATTTTAACATTCTTAGCAAATGTGCCAACCTATACATATTTAAACCTTCAATCTGGAATGGAAAATGCAACAAATGTTTAGAAATTGCATTTTTTACTTTCCAGTTTGCATGAATACTTTAAATGGGTTAACTTCACTCATGCATAAATTAATTAAGGTCTATAGTTGCTCCTTCCCAGAGCACTCATGAAATATTCATGCATGCATGCAACATGTGTGTCTTCAGTCATGTAGGCGCACATGCTCACATGCAATCGTTGCAGCAGGCACTCCTGCTTTCACACAGTTTTGGTTTGTCAAGGACACTGACACACACACTTAAGCCGAAATGTGCACACACACATTTTTGACAGTAGAATGAACCGACAAGTACAGTCAAAGTCACAACCTTTATTGTACTCCTCTGACCAGTGCATTGACCCTCACAGTTACAGACACAGCTCACTTGGTTCTGTAGGCAGCGCTCCAAATCCTCCCCTGTAAAATTAGGCATCTTATTTCCTCTTTTGTTCCCAGTTTTCCCTCTCTTTCTCTCCACCCTTCGTCAGCTTTTATCTCGTCGAGCCTCTCATTTCCCTCAAATCCTCTTTTCTCCTTTTCTCTTCGCTGTCTCTGTTGTCTTCGTTAGTCTGTCTCACATTGTAGTGAAACAAGTTCCACTCTGATCCAGAACTCCACCAAGGGCTGAATTCATCGGCTTATCCGGTGTGTGTGTGCGTGTGCCTGTGTGTGCATGTGTGTGTGCTTGTGCTTGTGCTTGTGTGAATGAGTGGTGTGTGAAGCAATGTTTTGTGAAGTGTTTTGTGAAAAAGGAAAGCAAGGGGGAGTGAGAGAAAATGTGCGTATGTGACCTCCTTTCCTGGCGGCCTGACAGAGCGGGTACAGTGCTTGGACTGGGTGGTCGTTGCAAAGCACTCAGCCAACCATCGACCGGCAGCCATTGATCTGCATAGTCCAATGACTCACTATGCAACCACTGTGGTGCTCAGTATGCAACCTACATACATAAACATGCAAACGTGACTGCTGTGTGTAAACAAGTGCACATGCAGACACTGACATTGAGGCCTGTGACTGTAATTAGTGATTAATGTAATTACAGTCCACAAATTAAATGTGTATAATTGGGCCAGAAGATGCAGCTGATGCAGATTACTAACCACAACCCACACATAGTAATTAAGAAAGCAATATTGGAAACTAAAAGTGGAATTAAAATACTGGTTCTGCATTTCTAATTGAGACATTTGTCATTGATTTTTGGCTTTAGAGACTGTATGAAAATGTTTAGGGGGGAGGAGGAGTCAGAAAAGGGGGAGGGTTATGTACTCTTACTTTTCGCTGAAGGGAGGGTAATCTGACATTTTTCAGAGAGCAGGGGAAGGTCTTTTGACTTTTCCTCATCCCAGATATATATTTTATTTAAGCCTTAGCTTGTGAGATTTATCATAAAGATAGCTTTTGTGTGGACCACCAGTTATAAAGGTGCTCTTTAGCCATATGCATTAGGACTTTATATTTCTCATCACAATCAGCAGTCTGTTCCCAGTTCACTCATTTGGTGGCTGTAATAACAGCTAGCAGCTCTTAGAGAGTGGCTTTGAGAGACATAATTGCAATGGGTATTGTCATGGAGAGGGTCCAACAAAAAATATTAATAACATTGAGCCTCATTCAAGCTTTAACCCCCCTCCCCACCCCAATCATTTTTGTACAGTGCCTTACTTTACGATACTACTACAGTACAGGATAACATTTTATGTTTGAAGTAAACCAACTAGTGCTTCAGACATGCATGCACAGCTCGAGTCATGCATGAAAGTGTGCATTCATCTACTGACCTTACATAATGTTGTGGATGAACAAATATGTTGCAGGTATGCATGTCACTGCCCTTCCATTTCGACAAAAGACTTAAAGAAAACGATGAGAAAAAAAGGTAAAAGGCACTAAATTTAGCTTTATCCATGTTTCAGCAGCAGAATAACCTTAAAAAAATAAAGAACTTCACCCATGAAAGATTTGTAAGACACAAAAAGCACTAAGGCATTTTTTCCCTCTTTTCATTGGTGTTTGTTTGATTTGATTGCACTGTTCAGTCCAAAGCCCTTAATCCATGACTATGGAAATGATTGTATTTTTCATCTGATGAAGACCAAGATGGAAACTCTCACTGGAGTTTTAACCTTTTTATCCAGTTCAGTGAGCAAATCCAAAGATTAAAGCTTTTTACACTTTCTTCATAAAGACTGCCCTCGGTCGCTCCTCTTCACTCGACATCTGAGTAAAGCAGAACTTGTAAACTGAAAATAAAGTGTTTAATGTGTCAAAGCCCTAATTCTTTACTTAGTTTACCACATTTTCAACCCAATCTGTTAAGAGATTTATTTGATATTGTTTTAAGCCCCTTTTTGTAGTAAGGTCCAGAATTGATTGATTTAAGTCTGTGAACTCCACAATTAAAGGTACTATGGAAACAAAGAGAAAGGGCACCACTTGTTGGAGGGTTTCATAACTACAGGTGTTTACTTGCCAAAATCCTTTTCCGAAAGGACATTTTAATTATCCAAGCACACAGGAAATGACATGGTGGCATCAGCCCACTTCAAACAGAAACACACATACAAACATATTTATCTTTCTGTTTGTCTCACACAGGAAAACATACATGGTAATCGATAGATTGTACAGTCAGGCTGTGCTGTTGAGCTCCGTCACTTCTGTGAAGGCTTCCATTATACAGCTCTGGAAAAAATTAAGAGACCACTCAAAATGTTCAAAAGTTCGTTTTACTCAAACACATACCTATAAAGAGTAAAACCAGAGAACTGATAATTTTGCAGTGGTCTCTTAATTTTTTCCAGAGCTGTAGATCTGAAAGCTGGTCGCTCACTGCTGAGCAATGCACAGCAGGGCCAATGTCACTTCACTTGACATTTATACTGTGAACCCATTCAGACCTGGCAGTGCAGTCTAATTTTAAACAAAGGAAACTCATGCACCTTTTGTCACACATTACAAAAGATTCTTTACAGCCCCAGGAGGATTCCTTGCAAACTAGTTATTACCCCCATAATCCTGAAATGGGGTATGTCATGGTGACCGTTTGGAGCAGGGATGTAGCGTTTCATACACATTTTGGCTTTGTGTGGATGTGGATCAAGCCCAATTTTCTAACATGATTTACAGCAATATACCAACTCACGTCACTAAATTGTGATAAAATTGTTTAATTTAATATGCACTTCATCTGACTCCAATGGCATTTATGATACGACTCTCCACCATTTTTTTAAATGACTTCTACACTACATGATTTTGAATCCCCCTAAACTCAACTCAACTACCCCCTTCCCATTTCTAGAAAGCAACCAATAAATGTTCAATAAACAACTTCAAATCATAAACATGCAGCAATAAATTATGAGCCTGACTGAAGTGAACATAGCATAGGACACAAGTATCTACGGATCATTGAGGTTTTTAATAATCATCAACACATTTATGTACAAAGCAAGCAATGTCACTCAAATGACCAAAAAAAAAAAATAGAATCCTAAAATGCTTTTTTTTTTTCCTGTCATTAAAATAGTTAAAGATTACCTCGGGGAATCAAATCAACATTTCAACACTTTTGTTACAGAGTCCGTATAGTTACAGTATGACGAAACCTTCAGATTATCTTCCCCAGTTAAACCGCCCTGGGCATGGGAGCTCGACAAAAAAGGATGGATGCTGAATTATTTGCCTCTGCAATGAAAATTAATGAGCTGCGAGTGCAGGAATTTCTTAAAAACCTCGTCCCTGCCAGTTTTCCCAAGAGCACCAAGTTCGTCTTTGTTCTTCAGCTAGCCACTGGGACGAAAGCATTCCACGAAACATGGACCCCGTTTAACCAGACACAGCTCATGAAGAAGAGCTAGCAGTCCCGGGTAACGTTTACAATGATCAGATATTAAGGTATCGGTGGATCCAATGAAAAGGGTTTGTTGGATTTTTTTTCATTATGTTTTAACACTACATATTCTGTTATATTCTGCAACCTGAAAATAATGTGTAAATATCATGTGGCTATAGTTCTTTCCTCAAAAAAGTATCTCGAGACAAAGAACCTGATTGTCTAGTACACAAAACTTTGAACAATGGCACAGTTTAGGACATACTACTTAACTTTCTACATTCATCTCTATTAACCACTGCAAGTCATTTGTCACCACCGGCGCAATGACATGAAGTTGTGTTCTCTTTGTGTGCCACTAAAAAAGCCACCGAAAGAGAATGTTTTAATAAACGCCAAAGCAAAAAGTGCATTTTAAAAAAATGCCAAGTGTTTGATGTATTTACAGACACAGTGAAATAGAAATGTTATTCTAAACCAATAATAATAATTACCTCCATTTACAGTGTGAAGTTTAATAGAAGTTGAATTTCCATACCCATTTATCAGGAAGTAAAAAACAAACGTCACACTGATAGAATTTAAGCTTTGTGGTTCAACGTTCAGTCAATCAGATTTTACTTATTTGAATCTGGGATTATGGGTATTATGGTAGGTCATGTCCTGTTGGCAAGGTCCCTACACCTGGTATCTCCAAGAAAGCCATTAACCAGCATTGCTTTCGAATGGCATTTGCTCAGAAAATCAACCGTTACAAATGACGGAAACGCAGACCTTTCAAATGTTCAAATGCAACCAAATGTCTTTTCTGAATATCATGGCAATTCCCTGCAAATAGTAATGGTATGCATTTTGTGAATCTCAAATTATATATTGCCATTTTCTGCAAAACACTGAATGGGAGGATGTTGGTGGCAGATTAAATGCCCATTTAAAACTACAGCACACATCTTTTCAACTTGGAAATAAAACCCAACAAAGCCCAAATGAAAGCCCAGGTTAGAGTCAAAGATTAGCTTGGTGCCATTTAAAATAGAGGGGAAGAAAAACCACACCCAGGGCAGTGCTAACTGAATTAGCTTTATGAATGGAGATAATCTGTGTCATAAAATTCAAACCTTGTTTTTGCAGCCAATATATTCAGTTATTCCCTTCCTTCAAAATAATCAGATCTGGCAAACTGTTCCAGGATTCACAACATGTGGTCACTCTCTTTCCCTGGAGAGCCAGGTTTGTGAAAACAAATCACATGTGACCTGCATGGCTTGCTTATAAATCCAGGGAGTAGAGATGACCAAGGAGAATACAGCAGAACAGGGAAGCAGTCTCCACTTAACACAGTCCTTTAAGAAAGCAGTAAAACAAATTTAGAGAAACTAATCTTTTACAAAAACACTTGCGCCACTAGTTAGTTTGGTTTGTTTCCTCTCAGTTTTTACAACAGTGGCTGCTTAAATGAGCAGAAACACTGAGGAGTTGGTGGTGAAAGTCACTATGTACACAGACTCACACTCACTATACAGTCACTGTGCACACACACACCAGTGTCCAGTATTCTCAGCGGTATCACAGGTGACAGTCTGCCAGTCTTTGTGTCTTTTACACAAACAGAAACAAATTGGGGAGCTGAAAGGGACAGTGGGCTGGTGCCAGTACTCCTATATTGTAACTGTGACAACTAGGGTGCTCTTCTTCTTCATGGTGGTGGTGGTTTATGAGGCTCAGTCAGGCTGCCAAAGGGAACACTGGGAACATAGGTTGTCCTTTTAAACTTTTTTTTTTATTTTTATATTTTGTTTTACATTTTCCTTCAGTCCCTTGAGGAGAGTGGCTGTGTGCAGACAAAGAGAGAAAAGGTCAAAGTTTGTTTCAACATTTTATCTAATTAGTTTGTATTTGAGACAAAATCAGTTTATGTCTACAGAGAACAACATTAGGTTTCATTATAAGTAGGACAGAATATACAGATGAACAATTTCTGGGAGACTGGTGGCATTTCCCTTGTTGGCACACATGAAGCAATGGATAATTGTCTGAACAGTGAAAAAAAAAAAAGAATTACTTTAGTCACTGTCTGTTTAACATGCAATGAGTGGAATCATCATAAATAATAACTTGCAGCCATTGTAATGCTGGATGCTACAGTTTAACATGCAGAACTACCACAACATACAAAGAATTCTAGTACAAATCTTCTTGTTAGGTGTCCGGTAAAATGACCAGCAGGCCAAAGAATCGGTGTGGGTCTTTAAACAATGAAATAGTATGAAAAACCACAAGATAATTGCACTAGGCTAAAGAAACAAAACATCTCAAACAATTAATTGGTTCATTGTATTTTAATGGGTCCCTGATAAATGACCTAATTTAATCATAACTGAAAAAAAAGACAACAGTGGGCGAAGTGGTTAATCCAAGCAAACATATTCCATTTAGGCACCTGAGGTTAGCTCAGGCGTTGCCGGCATACACTTTTCATAAAACACGCATGGGGAATATAGGCTGTTCAAAATAACTGACACGTAATTTATTAAGCTATAAACTCCGGTTGACTTTTCCAGAAGAAAATAAAACAAGATCGAATGCAGGATTCAAAATAATCCGATAACCTAATTAAAGGCTACCTATCGGT
Source organism: Gadopsis marmoratus (assembly GCA_036023855.1). Lineage (NCBI taxonomy): Eukaryota > Metazoa > Chordata > Actinopteri > Centrarchiformes > Percichthyidae > Gadopsis > Gadopsis marmoratus. Next base: position 20,143 of record JAVQJF010129729.1, read on the forward strand.
GCCCTACTGATGCAGAATCCCGGAGGAGCATCGTATACGTCACACACATAGTCATCAGGTAAGTATCGGATAAGTGACCAATCTCAGTCTCCTTTGGACTAAATCAAAAAGTTTGATCACATTTCATATTCATATTTCAAATAAGTCAAAATATAATTTAACCCTACAGGTTTTCATATGTAAATTCAACAGTTCTTAATATGGCTCCAACAGCTCTAATTGTTGACGCAATAGCAAAATAATTACATCTCAATTACCAAATCAAATGTCACTTCATCACACCACATCACATTCCAATCACCAATTTGTCAATATATATTCATCATCTCATTTTCAGTCGGTCCAAAGGGAAAGGCTATAAAAGAAAAGGAATAATGTTGCATATGAAAGCGTTACAATTTTTAAAATAGGGACAAAAGTGTAATCGATCACAGTGCGGTAGAATAAATGTTCATACCAAACTGAGATGGCCTATTAGTATGTATCTTCTGGATCAATGATCAACTGGACACGGTTGACATCAATTTAATAAGCTTAAAATTTTTAATACAAAAGTAGAATTCAATTGCTGAAAAAGTAACACTCAAATAATAAAATATCAACTTTTGAAATGAGAACCATTTGTATGTCAAGTACTTAAGTGATTTAAGAAAAACCCAATGCCCAAAACAGAATGAAGTGAAATTAATAAAACCGTAGTATAAAACAAAGGGCGACACACTGACAAAGCAATTTAAGAATAAAGATGAAAATTTCACCGTGAGGGCTTGGCAGTTTTAGCTTTCATCATCTGAGACGTGGGGTTTAGCAATGGCCATCTCCTCCTTGCTATTTGCAATCATCTTGCACTTCTACAAAAACACAGAAAAGCAAATCAGTTACTTTGGGTTGACAGTTCTGCACAGAACACCCTGAAAAACACTCTCAAACTAAAATATTTACCTCAGTGAGCTCCTTGATGGTGTGTATGTTAGCCTGCTGAGTGACCTTCCTCTTTGCTTCCTCGATGTGGTCCAGGTTAAGGGTTGGTGTTGGGGGGGCAAGACATGGGGGAGGCTTGTTAGTAATGGTAGGAAGTGGGGCAAGAGGAGGCATGGCCGCCAGGGCACCCATGTTGGTCAAAGCAGCTGTCATAGTGGCTGCTGTCATACTTGCCATCGCAGCACTCATGGTGATGTTTGACATGCTGGGCATTCCTGGAATATTGGGTAGCCCCATTGCACCCATGTTGGGCATATTCGGCATGTTGGGCAACCCCATCCCCATTGGGAGAGGTAAAGGTAGAGGTAAAGAGAGGGGGGTAGGAGATGGAGTGGGCAGAGGGAGCTGGAGGATTGCTTTTGGCCGAAGACTCTCAGGAATAGGCACCCCCGCCTTAGCACACATTGCAGCAGCATTAGCTTTGGCTATCTCCAGCAACTGGTCTTTATCTGAAAAAAGAAAGGGCAGAGAAGAGACAGAGGGATGCAATATCAAGGCACAAAGAGGGTAGAGAGGGGAAAGGGCAAGATTAAGTATGCAAGCCGAGTAAACTGAAGAACAATCAAAAAACTAAATCATACAATAATGAAACGGTGAATGTTCCTATATGTAACATCACAAATATAAGCGTTGTCTTAAGTGTGATTGTCGTTAGTTGCTAGCATGGTTTACCCAGTTCAGTTAGCCGTGGAGGAGTCTTGCTGGTGCTGCGTCGTGTCCGGGAACCTGAGCGGCGCTGTTTGCGGAGAATGAGAACTGGAGAGTGGCTAGGTTCCCGTTTCCACCTGTCCCGTCTATCGAACGAACGACTGCGGAAAACCGGACGCCTTCCTCGACCCCTTGACCTAGACCTGCGTCTGCGATCAGAAGACCGAGACCTTGATCGCCTGCTTCTGTCTGCTGACCTGGACCTTTTTCTCCGGCCTGTGGAGCGGCTTTTGGATCGCTTGCTTCTTTCTGTGGACTTTGACCTCCTCCTCCCACGGGCGTTGGGTGAACGAGATCGCCTCTTGCGGGCTGGAGAGCGGGACTTGGACCGGCGGATTTTGGTTCGGGACTTGGAGCCTGATTGCTTACGCCGGGTGGCAGAGCGTGAGCGTGATCTCCGTCGCCGGGCAGGACTCCGAGATTTAGACCGTCTCTTCTTCCTTTCTGATGGAGAGAGAGATTCTCTTTTCCTCACTGGAGACTTGGACCTGAAGAAAGGTGAATGGTAAGACATTGTAAATATGTACAATACTGACCTTTTAGTCACACATACTAGTGCAGCATAATGTGAGCCTTGGGTCTGGCAATTAGATCCCTTTCAAGTCCCCCATTTCACGAGGTCTTTAACATTTAATACCTTTTAAGACCTTACAGTAATTTAATTTAAAGCTCTTTTAGGACCCACAGAACCCTGATTCATGATGTAGGACAGGCACATACACACACTCAGACAACAAACCTGGATTGCTTCCTTCTGAATTTAGACTTGGATGTTGACCGTCGAGGCGAAGAAGTTGAGCGTGAAAGTTTCCTGCAAATCGTAGGTGAGTGTGACTTTGACAGCTGCTTCTTCTGCATTTGTGGAGATTCAGAACCGGAGGAGCTTCTCTGGCGTTCAGGTGCCGTTTTCACTGGAGAGGAAGAATCCTCTTCTTCATCTGAGCCTTCCGAACAATCTGACCCATCTGGGCCAGTGCCAGCCTCTCTGGATCCAGACCTGGACCTGGAAACATCTCGTTCAATGGATGCGCTGACACGCCCCCCCTGTTCCTCTGCAAGCACCTCAGGCTGCTCCTGCAACTTCTCTGAGGAGCTCCCAGCTTGGGGACTGGAGGCAGCTGCTGAGGGCATGGGTTTCCACGCTCCTGCATGGTACATGTTAAATGACATACATGTCAGGCCATTTCAAGGCATCATTAACAGAATTGAGTGTTAATTGTTGATTTTTGAGCTCCTGTTTTTCAGAGTCTGTACTTTAAGTTCTATATACACTACAAGTATTCAATAATAAATATCCACTGCTTGTTAAAAAGAGCAAACAAGGAGCAAGACGATAACTAGCAGTTTTGATCATCTTGGAGGTCTGAGCGGTGGAGGATAACTTGACTGCCACTTGACACTGGAATGTAATGATGAGAAAGGGTAATACATGATCTTTAATATTGCACTACGTATGAAATTGATTTACAAATAACATTTGCAAGTTTATAGAGTATGGAAAGTTGAATGTCCCGTGTTTTTGTGATGGAAGGCTAATACTACTGAGTAGATGCAGCAATTTTAAAATACAAAATCAATTAGAGTTTGTGTAGTTTGCTTAAAAACATAGCAATGGAAAAAGGTCTGACCTGTGGTAGCTGAAGGTCCTCCACTTTCTCCAGCTGCATTCCCACCAGCTGTGTGCTCTGCCTTAGGCGAGGAAACCGTCATTTCTTTAACAGGAGAGAAAGATGTGGATCTGACAGGGGAGGAGCTCTCAGATGGGCCATCACTTGACTCAGACCTGGACTTAGATCTGTTCACTCCTGCAGAGACAGATTTAGACTTTGACCTTCTTCCACTCTTCCTAGGAGACTTGGACCTCTTCTTGCCAGGTAATGGCGAGTGTGACTTTGACCGATGCCTTCGGGACAACGAGCGGGATTTGGAGCGCTTGCCAGACCTTGGTGGAGAGCGATTTCTCCTGGCGGGTGACCGAGAGCGCCTTCTGACTGGCGACCGAGATTTAGACCACCGTCGGGAGGGAGGGGTTTTGGATTTGGTCCGTTTGCGGGGACTCCTGGATCTGGAGCGACGGTTGCGCTTAAGGAGGACAATGGAACGTGATCGAGTCCGCCTGCTTCTGTGGATGGACCGGGAGCGTGAGCGGCGGGATCTGGGAGGTGGTGACCTCCTACGTCGAGACAAGGATCGACTCCTGGAGCGCCTGCCTCCCGCACGCCTTGCCGGTGATCGTGACCTGGAGTGACGAACAGGGCGTCTTGATCTAGAGTGGGAGACACGGGTTCTATTGATGGAACGCGACCGTGAACGCCTGCCTACTGCACCGCCTCGTCTAGGTGAGCGGGTCCTGGAGCGTCTTGTGCCTCCACGGGGACGTGAATTGGACCTTCGACTTCTCCTTGGAGACCGAGATAAAGAGGGAGACCTGCGGCCACCCCGTTTAGGGGATCGTGACACCTTTCTTTTAGGAGAATGGGAACTTCTGCGTCGCTTTGGAGACACAGACAAGGAACTCCTACGACGTTTAGGAGACTTGGATTTCCTTGTTGGCTTTGAAACCTTCTTCTTAGGAGTGAGGGAGCGAGATGTGGACCGGGACTGACAGCTAGCTCTCTTAGGAGACTTCAGAGAAGGGGAGAGTGACTTCCTCCTAGATATAGGGGACTGAGAGTGGGACAGAGAGCGGGACAGCTGCCGACTCTTTAGAGGACTTGTAGAACGTTTTCCCTTTGAGGTTGACCTGGACCGTTCTTTCATTGCTACTGCTGTTTGACCATCAGACTGCAGTCTACTGGGACTAGGTGTTGGTGACCGACTATGACTTGACCCAGACCTCTTAATGTCTAGGTCCCTAGATGGGGACGGAGACCTAGATGAATCGCGTTCTTTGACCTTTGTCCTCTGAACTGAATTGGGCTGATCTTTCAGACCTGCATCATCTCTTGGAGTAGCACCTTCCTGTTTAGGGATGATGTCAGGGAGTTCCTGGGCATGGCTGAATGCACCATCAGCATTACTACCCTCTGTCTTAACCTTAACGGTCACTGTCTGCGTTATCTCATCTTGGCCTGCAGAGGGCGACCTCATATCCTTTTCTGATCCATTGGCGTTACTGTCCTTCCCTCCAGATGGGGACACATCTATATCTGATATCTCCTCTTTCTTCACTCCATGCAATTCAGGTTTCTGCATGAGGATGGGAACCCCCTTCTCCTCCCCTCGTTTGCTTTTTAGAACAAGTTTGGACACTGGGTCTTGCAGGTCAGATGCTGCAATTGGAGAGTATTTGCCATCACCAGCCCCTTTACCTCCTTCACCTTCAGACTCAGAACCTGAAGCTGAGCTGCTTTCAGATGGGGAGCGAGATGGAGATTTCTTTTCCTGCTTTTCATCTTTCTTCCTCTTCTTTTTCTTCTTCTTGGCAGCATGTCTTTTGTGTTTTTTGGATTTTGCATCTCCCTCCGTGTCCACACGATCTGAGAGGAGAGGTGATGACATCACTAACAGAACAGTTATCAATAACAGGAGAATTAATCCATTACTTTGACAAGAAATATGAATTATGTTTGTGTGTGAGGGTCTCCTACCTGTAATTACATCTCTTTTGCCCTCCTCCTTCAGCCCAGCATGGTCTACAGCTCCTGCAGCTGCTGCCAGCCTTGCACTGCAAACACAGAAAAGGAAAATAGCTCAACATTTCTTTTCCTTGTTAATGTTCAGTTTGGGTAAGGTACAAAATCTTGTTTAGGAAAGCATAATTTAGTGGGACTGGCAGCTTTTCTCAGACAAATCTACCAAGATAATACGGGGAATTTGTATTGTAACGTGTAGTGCCTTTTACAACTCCTTTTCCACACTACATGAATGTTGTGTAAATTAATGAAGATAAAACGACCAAGATATCACAGATTTATTGTCTGTTTTTGTTGAACAAGAATTCATAAATGTCTTTCAGAACTGTAATTCATCTTCAAAACCTGTGGCCACAGCCTAAATATGAGCTCTGACCAGCAAGAGATACAAAATTATATTTTTTATATAAAAAATATGTGCCTTCTGTACTATACCTTTTTGTCAGCTAACTTGAATTTTATAAAATGTAAAAAATGTCATCTATTAATTCTCAGACAACAGCACATTTAGTTGACTTAACGTATATTAATTAAAATTTTAGTTCTTCTTACCTGGCTCTGGTGGTCCTGACAGGTTTCGGTGGAGGCAGTGGCTCTACATCTGACTCAGCAGCAGATTCTGAACTGCTCTCCTTTTCCCCCTTCCTCTTCCTCTTCTTCTTCTTGCTCTTGTGTTTTCTGTGCTTCTTGTTTTTCTTGTGGGGTGGCTCATTCCCTTCCTTGGTATTCATGTCATCTTTCTCAGGTGCCTCATCCTCACCTGCACATGATAGTCAGTATTATAGATTACACAAGTATTTGGCAAATCCATAACATGCAGAAAACGCAGAGCAAGTTTTATATTTAAGTTATTAAATTAGTGCTGCATTTAAAATTAGCACATTTAATATTAGCTTGATCTGAAGGCTAGTGTTGATTATCTTACTCCGTTTTTTGCTGTGTACAATTCCCAGGAATACATCACTGGCCACGTCACCGATATACAACTTATATTTTTTAAATAGGTTCTAGACAACAATAGATTTTCATGACAAAATAGGCATAAACTAAAATTTAAAATCTGAAATCTGGGGAAAAACAGCAATGAAAGAAAATAAACGCAAATTACAGACTTCTTTTTTTCCTCCCCGTCACTCACCTGAGGGAATGTCCACTGCACACTCCATTGTACTGGTGCCCCTGATTTTGTAGAAGGCCCTCTTAATTTCACTGGTGTGCTGTTCCCTCACTCAACACTGGCAAGGGAAAGAAAAATACTGTAACTCAAGCAACAAAGAATGCAGCACCAACACAAGAAGAAGTATAGCTTGCATAGCCATGCTACAGCAAAATGTCAGTAACAACAAAATCTTTATTACATCCACAGCTACTAATACAGTTTTTTCCATGTGCCAAGCCAAGCTTGATGACATGCACTTCTACTACAGCCTCACATCAGGGGATAGACGTGCCAAGCCATATTGCTGTAGTCTTGCGTAGTAGCAGGGCTGCAAGCCCCCCTAAACAGAGCCATATATTTTCTAAAATTGGTACCCCTTTAGTCAGGAGAAAAATAGCTGGGTAGTCATGCTGCCATCAGTATCTGAATGCCATAAGTTTGATTAAAGTATTATAAATTAGGTGAACAATAGATTACAAACAACCCAGTAACCTACAGTACCACAAACTACAGCTTCCAAAATGACCATGAAACTGAATCAATGCCCCTCTAAACCAGTTTGAACAAACACTGAACCTTTGCCCCTTGAGGCAAATTTTTCAAATTGGGCTATATAAATAAATCTGATTTGACTAGACAAACATTATAACCTTCATAAAAGGTATAATTTATTGCAGGTATATAGTATTATAGGCCTGTGATGAAAACCAACAGCATAGAAATATGATTTAAAAAAGTTGAAGAAACTAGTTATTATCAGTGCACTCCTTCTACACACCTGTGTACCTCTGGCAAAGCAGGTCTCATTCCCTTTCCTTCCTAAACAGGTAGCCTATTAAATACTGATATGAGAAGAACACATTTCATTTTTCCGCCACATACTGTGTAATCCAGCCACAAAATTATTTTTTCTGGTCAAAAACATAAGTTTGGTGTTAAGAGGCTTAAACATACAGTATGTCTCAGAAGAGAGATCAAAAGCTGACAAAACACTGAGAGGTCTAAGTAACTGATTACCATTTGCTTATGATTTTACAGTCTGTAAACACACTGTCAGCTTGTAGCACACCACTTTTAAGGATTCAAATAAGTAAAATGAGAGGCGCAAGTGACCAGTGATATGTGTGTGCTAACAGATCAACTATCTTTAGGGAATAAATAGACTGCCAACATCTAAAGCTGCCACGGGCAAAATACCTGCCTGAACACTACTGACCTAGATGTGGCCAGAGGTGTGACAGACACCAACACAGTCTACCTGCACATAAACATAGGAGTGCTGGTGAGTACAGCCTAACCAGAACCAGACTCCCTTCCAACCCAACAAAGCTCGCGTTCCCTACAGTGATCCTGGGTTGCTACAGAGCTTGTAAATATCTACTTGCAGAGAGGTTGGTCGCCGCATCATTTAAATAATCAATATTCACTTACTGCGAAAAGGCATTCAAAATGGACTGCGATCGCGCAAATACAACTTCTCGTATAAACACGTAAACCATTGTTGGCTATCAGCAAGACTATCGAGTACAACATACACCTCGGATTTGGTTATTTTTATCAGTTACCAAAAAAAAAAAAAAATACGATTTTTGACCAAGCTCTGCGTTTGACTGAACAAAGTAATCGTCCTACAATCGTAAAACCATCTCACACACAGCGCTGATTAACATGTGAGACGCACTGCACACAGTCACTGGCAATTCTTACCCAACACCGTTTACTCAAATTACGTAAAAGGCTTTATATGTGGAAACGATGACTCCAAACTAAGCAATAGTTACTTATCCGAAAACAACGATACTAAAAAAAAACCGTAAGACATCAGCAGGCGAGGCTATGCGGTCAACACATCTAGCTGGTGAACATTGCCGCTTCAGTCAATGCTAAAGCTAACCATCAAACATACAGCTTACCAACATCTAAAGTAGCGTTAGCTAACATCAACTTCTGTTCCCGACACATTAAACCACCGTGTTACGTTACAAACATGCGTTTATTTACACGTAGGTCAAAATTGCGCGGGTGATGGAAGCAAAAAGAGAGCGAGAGGAAATAAAACAGGTTTTAAAACAGCAGAAGACAGTTTATTAACGTGTTAGATAACGCTGAGCAATGTCGGGCCTGCAACGCCGCCGCTAGCGTTAACGTTCATTCACAGCTCACTGCTGCGAGCTAACGATACCTTAGTTACGGTAACAATTAGTGCGATTTTTGTGAAACCCCTTTTGCTTAAAAACGTGAATTGCTTCGCACGCTTACCAGCGGAACAACGTGCGAGCTGTGAAAGCCAGACATGCTGCCTGCACGCCGCGGCCTAAGCGGCGATGCTGAGCCAACCCGTTCACTCGGCGAAGACATTACCGCTAAGCTAGCATGCGTGTAGCTATTCACCTAGCTGAGACATTTAGCTGCTATTTGTTTCAACAATGCAAGTTCGTTCGATCATCACAGCTGACGATTCTGTAGTACATAATTACCCAGTGTTGATTCGGCGGCTGCAGTCCCTGTGTGGAAAACGCCAGATGGCCGCAGGCCTAAATTGTGTGAAATCAAACAATCGTTGAATGTGCTAATCGTTAACGTTAGCCAACTACCTGATCCGCCATGATGGGGAAAAGGTATCCCGGCATGCCATGCTTCGCGGTTTGAATGGCCGCGTCACCGTCTCCTAGGCAACGTCATGCTCCACAAACACGAGTAAATGGTCCATCAGCTTTACTTCTTGATTTTGTCTTACTTGTTATTTCACGTAGTGTACTATCTCAAAACGTGTACATCGGTATACATGTATAACTGTACATAATGGCTGTGTTTTTTACTCTGCCTTGTGGACGACACTTGAATTTAAACTCAGAGCATTTATTACACTCTGGGTTTTAAGGCATCCAAATACTTTACATATTTTTTTATACACTGTCTTTTTGATTTTCACTTGAAGATGAACACTCTGACACCATAATTGGATTGTAGGCTATAAATAAGTAAGAAAAAGCCAATCTGAAAAGCTGTAGCTTCCCCAGCAATCCGAAACCTTTGGATTGTGTTAATTGTATTCCACGTGGTCACTAAATTGACAATGCCTGTCTTCTCAGTGCTGTTTTCTGAGACTTTCTCGCATGCAATATAGTTTGACATTTGCTGCACAATAACCCCAAATATATAACAACAAAGTGATATGCACAAGCCTATTCCCCCTCTCTGTTTTACCTTGGCTGCAACTGCAGTGGGCGGAACCACATCTAGCACCAATAACATACACAGTTTACAACCTTGATACATAATCTAATCTGTTTGTCTTGATTATTTTGAACCAGATGGCATATATATTTTTTGGCCTTCACCCTGAGTGATTGTGGGATATATAAGTACAACTAGAAAAATTGCATTTCCTTAAGAAAATGCGTGTGACTGCTGAAAAGCTGAAAGGCTGTCGCTAAACTGGATAGCTGCTTGAAATGTTGAATAATCCTGAAAGTATGAATGATGTGGAATATTTGAAATGTAGTTGTAGTTTTGTAGGAATATGAATGTGATGAGAAGTGGGGGCAGCATGAAGGATGTAAAGGATGAATGTGTTTTAAAAGTTAAAAGTCATAAGGTAAGAAGAATGGTTGTTCCAAAAATGAGGACCAGTGAGGACGGTTACTCCATGGACCGATTCGGGTTTGCTGTACTTGTTGATCTGTCAGGAAACACTATTAATTTTTGACTGGGTTGGATACTTTTCAGCATTCAAGTACATTTATATTGTGGTAAAGATCTCATCTTTAGGAGTACATGCAGCCTAAATTATATTCTTTGCTGTGAACTTGGCTTTAACATCTGTCTTGAGCATCAAATCAAAACCCTTTCAAAGTAAGTGTTGATTAAAGAGTCGTGTGTTTGTGTGAAAAATTACCCATGTGCAGGCAAAAATAAGAATACTGCTTTATATTAAGTTTAACTGAACACAAAATGTCTCCTACAAGTCTATTCTAGGTTTCATCATTTGGGGATTATAAATCTCAAAATGTCACTCGTAGCCAGAATTTCAGGATCCGTGTTAGTTTTTTTTTTCTTTTTTCTTTACATGGTTGCAGATTAAATGGCAACATGGGAATAAAGTCAAACGCCAGAGGGATCATTTGTGCCCATTTCTGTGTTCAGTCATAGTTGTGGAGACGATGCTTTTATTTTGAAGGAGTCGGAAGTCTTCATGTTATTGCTGCAGCTCTGTCAGCAGAGAGGATAATAGTGAGTAATGTTACAAGAAGCCTCACTAGTCAGTAGCATGCGTTTATACAAAAAGGCTCCATCAGTTAGAAGACATGAAGAAGAGGTTTAACATCAACCTGGACGACTCTGCTTTCACCAAGCAAACAACACCGGTCTGTTTAAGGGCTTTCTACGGCGGCTAGGAGTTAGCTACCTTGCTAGCTACGGTTTTTAAATTCAAATACTGTATTTAAGTAGCTCGCCGACTTTGCAACACGAAGCTTTGGTCGGGACAGCTTGCTAACAACATGGGTGATTGTTTTACGTGATTCAGTTCACATCTCTCGAGTCTCTGACAGGATTTCCATGTCGTTGTGTTCCAGCTAAAGCCGCAGTTCCAGCCTTCATCAAAGGGAGGACAAAGCACCTCAGCCTCGACTTCATCTGCAGCAAAGCCTGCATCTGAGCCCGGGGACCGGCCCCTGTCATATGCAGAGTATGTCGTCCAGAGTAAAAGCAATGTGTCTGCTGCTCAGACAGGGGGTCCGTCCAAACTGGCTGCTCCTCCTCCTCAGACAGGGGGTCCATCCAAACTGCTCAGGACTGAAGGTGCCAGAGATACCAGTGTGAAGCAAAGTGAGACAGATTCCGTGTCGCCTGCCCCAGGAGCACGTGGAACAGCCCCGGATTGTGACAAAGGGACTGACGGTGGATCTGAAGGGGTTAAGAGGAGTGAGGAGACACGGGTGACTGGCACAGACCAAAAGGAAAGGATCTGTCAGAGGTCAGATCCAAGCCTCGGCCTGGGTCCAAAACCTGTGGGGTCTGGGAGCAGCATTATCGTCAGTCCTCGACAGGTATCTTTGTGCAAGAAATCACACCAAGTGCCCCCATTCATACATCCATTCTCTGCACATTCAGAGTCACTTTACAGTGTAAACCAGCTTGGTGATGCACCCCCCCATGAAGGCATTGGGCTCTCAAGCTGTTTCTTCATCAGCTTGGAATAGTTTCACTGTTCTCAGGTCTCACATTACACATTTGTTTCTTTCTTATTCAGAGGGGGAATCCTATTCTGAAGTTTGTGAGGAGTGTCCCATGGGAGTTTGGAGATGTAGTACCAGACTACGTGTTAGGCCAGACAACTTGTGCTCTTTTCCTCAGGTGGGTTTTGGTGCCTCAGCAGCAGCATGTGTCCTGTTGCCGTAACAACGTGTTGTCAGACACAATCGATTTCATTCTGATTAGCACAGGGTTTATAAAATAAAATGAATCTTTGATGTGCAAAAGTGTTTTTTTTACACATTTTGTTTTCTCTTGTGTGTTTTTTGTTTCGCTGCAATGTTGCTTTTGTGCCTGGCTCGGAAGTCTGCGGTATCATAATCTCAATCCAAACTATATCCACGAGCGTCTCAAGCAGCTTGGACAGACGTTTACCCTGCGAGTGTTGCTGGTACAAGTAGATGTGGTAAGTAGGAAAATGTCAAAAATGTAACATGACAAGTTATTTCAGTCAACATTCTCTGAGTCACACCGCTGAAAGTGCTGTTTTGCCAGTAGTAGTCTTTTGACTTCTGCAAGGTAGTATTCTGGTTGTTAGTGGTGTATTTATTAACCTTTTGCTGGTAGTCATCATTATCAGATCCAAAGACATATTTGAATTCATATATATGTAAATCAAATCTGATCAAATTGTGATCATTCGTTTAGTTAACCCTCTGTGCTACTCCAGACTCAGTAACTGTAAAGTACTGCTGTTGTGAAATCTAAATTTGAACTTATATATTGTGTTTGTGCCACAAATGAAGAGGGGCCATGCAAATTCAATTAAAAGCTTCATGCTACAGCAGTTAAAGACTGATGCACCCTTTCTTATTGTTCACATCTAGATATTTAGCTGTTGCTATGAGACTTAAATAACCCTTGGACACATCTGGCCAGCTGTTAATAATAGCAAATCATAGGTTTTAAAGCAAATTGATATCAGAAATTGAGACACAAAATACCTGTACATTTATGTAGGTCAGCTAGTTAACAATAACAGCTTTTAGGGAGGTAATGTCATTTTCCATTACAAAGTGTCGACAAGGATTAGAAAGTTCAGCAATGTTGTATTTAACAATATGGAACAGCCTATGTGAAACCCTACGCAGTTAAAGGAGAGCAGTAATGTAAGCTATCGATGCAGAACTTTTAATTTGTCAACTGTGTAGTGCCTCAATTTGAATTAGTTTCGCTAACAGTGGTGTAATTGAAGTCTGATGTGTGCAGCTGGAGGCAATTTCGGAACTGTGTGGGGAAAATGCCAGAGTATGAAAAAGACTCAGACTGGCAGACTCAAACCTTTTCAGGACATCGCTATGTGCAACAAATCTATATCCCCAAGTTCCATTTATAAAGCTTTAAGAATGAACGTGATGTTTTCTCACTGACTGGTTATTCCATCACAGAAAGATCCTCATCATGCATTGAAGGAGCTGGCTCGCATCTGCATCCTGGCTGACTGCACTCTCATCCTGGCCTGGAGGTAAGACCTGCAGCAGATTGCCAAGAAGACCGGACAGTTTGTTACAGGACACCGATATATAAAAGAAACAGTTTTAAATGTTTACGTCTCTATGTGCACATGATCCTGGCCTTGCCGCCTAAAAAGTGCGTAATCAGAGGATAAAGACTGATATTTGAATGTGTTATGTAATCTTTGGGTTTACAATGGGTAGTTCATTGTTTTTCATACTTCAAGCATCTATTTGTAACATTCATAAGATATTTTGTTTTAGTATGTTGTTTTATTCTGGCCAGGATCAACAGGTGAAATTTAGCCTTTAGCCTAAGTCTAATTTTTTCCCCTGTTGATCAGGGAACACACTGCCTGATAATAAACTAATAAAATACATAAGCAAAACTAAACTAAACTATGTTGATTTTGACAGTCCAGAGGAAGTAGGACGTTACTTGGAAACGTACAAGTCCTATGAAAAGAAACCAGCAGATCTACTGAAGGAGCAAGTTGAAAAAGACTATCTGTCAAAGGTGTGCGGATTCACCCTTTTCTATTTAAAGATCGTGAGGTCCATTGCTGTTTGCCGATGTGGAAGACATTTTTGATGTGTTTGAATGAAGATGATGCAGTCACATACGTGTAAAATGTCAAGGAAAACGATCTGCAATCAGAGTATTTGCCAAAGTCTTGCTGTGTGCTGATTGGATTGGTTTGCTTTAAGGTTACAGATTGCCTGACCACTGTGAAGTCTATCAACAAGACAGATGCCATTACCCTGCTGTCCACTTTCTCTGTGAGTACCACTACAGCCCAAAGTCATCCTCCGATTGATGCAATACTACAGTCGGTGTATATGCACAGGCTGATTTGATGGTGTACTCTGAATTAATCTCTTCATTCTACTTAGTCTACTTGATGTTCTCGGAGAGGAATGATCTGGTGAGTATACTGAGATGATGAAATTTGTGCCTTTTTTATTTTTATTTTTTTACAGTCTGTAGAAGGAATCATCAGTGCCTCTAAGGAAGACTTGGTTCTCTGTCCAGGTCTTGGGCCACAAAAAGTGAGTAAAAATACATGTGCACGATATGAATATACAGAAGGTAGTTGGACCATTTCTTTAATTACCATGTTGACATTTTGTGCTTGTAGGCGAGGCGACTCTATGATGTGCTGCATAAGCCCTTTCTGAAGTCGAAGACAAAAGACAGCTGAAACTTCTTACCAAGGACGTGTGACGCCATGCTTCTTAAAAGAACAGTATACATTGTCATCATGTTGAAAAGCATGTAAACCCACTTCAGAGGGCTGAATTAAATACTATAAACCCTCTTGATTTGCTGACATTAAGTAATAATTGTGTAAAATATGACTGCTCTCACACCAAGAATCAGCTTGGGGGGTCTTTTAAGAATTTAAGATGTAAACTCTCCAACTGTTAGAGCTGCACACTGCATCTATGCTTAGTTATGGTGTGATATAATTTGTTCATTGTTGAATCCATTTTTTATGAAAATAAATATTTTTATACGGTATGGTATGCCTTCATTCTTTCTTACTGTTGCCTTGTTCTCAATGAGAAACAACCAGTTAGCGCTAAAAAACCTTGGTTATTCACAAAAATTCTGGGATAATAAAGAATATAGCAGCAGGTTCATTTGTGCTGTCAGGTTTGTGTAGTTTTGTTGGATCATGTCAGGGTCTGGTGCTGTCCAGCTCTTAATTCTTCATACCTGTGACTTTTCTTTTGTCTACCACTGTGATGGTTACTGGCTCCTGTTCAGGGAGGTTGCTGTGGTCTGCTCTTAGATCCACTAGACACTGGGCATTGGTCTTGTGCGATGCCTCTTTCTCCCATACGCTTTTCTAGTATTGCTCAGTCTCCAGCCTCAGTGGGTCTACTGTCACAGTATTACCCCACCACTGAGAGTACACGGTGGACAACATCCTGTTTATTCTCCTAGCTTCTACATCTCTGGTGTGCCTCTTCAGGTGGGTGACCAGGGCCGTGAGTCTTTGTTGGCAGTACTCGTTACTGATCTACTGTATGATGATAACACAAGTATACATTTGTAGTTGGATTCAACCAATTTGAATATGCGGAAATGGAGCAGTAGGGAACTGATTGAAGAGGAGACTACCAGAAATGTTAAAATGAAGTAGTTTCTATCCCATCTATTCCAGAGCTTGATGCTGCCTTTACTGTTGACATGTTGCTCCTCTGAGATTCTGCATTTCCAAGTCAATATGTATGATTCTGATTATAGATAGCTAGATGTACTTTATTGATGCCGTGATGGAAATTGTTTTGTTGCAGCAGCACAGTCGTCAATACAATAAGAATTAAAGCTGCAAGCAGCGTTGAACGGGCCCTCGCCGATGTGTGCATGTCGGGGCATGTGCACGTCGGGGCATGAGGCATCCGCCTCCCCTTGAGCAGACGATCCCAGCCTCACGGGT
>JAVQJF010129735.1:0-138306 GCA_036023855.1 Gadopsis marmoratus
CTGTGCGTTTGCGTGTGCGTGCGTGCGTGCGTGTGTGTGTGTGTGTGTGTGTGCGTGTGCGTGTGCGTGTGCATGTGCATGTGTGTCTGTGCGTTTGTGTGTGTGTGTGTGTGTGTGTCTGGGAGATTCATCAGCAGGGGTGCAATACATTCAGAGCAACTGAGCAGCAGCTATTATTGGTTTGGTTTACTGACAACACTCCAATATGTTTGTCACAAAATACAACATATCAGACATGATAGAACAATAGAAATCATGGAATTATTTCCGTCATCTTTCTTGGTGTTTACAGTACACAGTCCACGAACCTTTATCAAGACAGAGGCAGGCATTCAATGTCTGACACTAAAATACGGGAGAAAACAGGGCTAAAGAAGTAGAAAACTGAGTCATATGAACAAACAACTGATAACATCTTTTCAGAATCACATAATAAAAGAGAAAAGTTATCAGTGAGTATATCACATGGTGTATATGGATATGTAGGTTGCATTACACCACATAATGAGCATAGTAGTAGGCAGCTTTAATACTGACTCATTTGCATAGTGAGGATTAACTAACCACCATCTCAGGAAGCTGATTTATTCTTTCAAAATTCATGGGTAACATTATTTTATGTGATGTTAAGTGAAAGTTGCGAAAGCCATATTTCAGTTACACCAAAAATAAATAAATAAAGCTAGACAGTTTTTTCTTTCATATTTGAGAGGAATTATGGTTTTACCAAACATGTTTTTTGTTCATTGTGTGAATTATGAGTCGTAAGACTCCTAATCCATGTTAATCGAAGCTGAGCTGTTGTTGTCTCTAGCATGCATCACATACGCACACAAAAGGTCATCCAAAACAGCCTCCTGTGGTAAACATTTTAATCCCAATGAATCGCTAATTCAGCTCATCACTTTATCCATTAATTTCAGTGAGACAGTCCAATATAGATTTGCATGGGTGACAGAAATCTCATCTGCTTCGTGGGTCTCAAACATGATGAAAAGAGAATGATAAAAGATTTGTTTTCCTGGTCAAGTGTTCACTTTCAAAAGGGGGTGCTAGTTATCTTCATTTGGCTCCTCTGCCTGCAGCACACTAAATGGGTTACAAGCCTTGTTAGGCTGAATGACTGAGGACAGAGTATAAGATAGAGAATAGAGAAGGATATCGATTCAGAGACCCTAAAACAATGATTTTGTAGTGTTTTTATTTAAAAAAAAGAATGTTTTAAAAATAATCCTCAATCTTTCGACAAAACAAACGTTTCTGGATGATTTTGCCACATGAGAGAGTCCTCAAACTGATTTTCTGTTTTTTTAGCCTGTTAATCAGTGTATCCTAAAATGCCCTTCATTACTGGGCTGACCAGAAGAAACACCACGTGAACGTGAGACAGAGGCAGAAAGAGCAAGACGGCTGTAGATGCCAGAGAGAAAGAGACATCTGTGAGTGAGAGAGAGGAAGCAGAGTGAGCGTTTGAAAGTGCGAGAAGGGGGATCGTGGTAGCGAGTGTGTTTGGAGATCGGCCTGGGCCAAGAATGTGTCCGTGACTGCTGCTCTGTGTATCTGCCTTGCCTGGGTGACACCAGTGACACAGACATTTCCCAGCAGCCTCCTCGCAGTCCTGGGCCACTGCTGCTCTTCCGGGAGCCAATCTACACACACACACACTGCCACCACCACACACTAACTCTCTGTCTTTCCCCTCTCTAGGCCAGGCAACAGGCTCTGTGTTAGCCTAAGCAGACCAGGACTGTCAGAAACATATGAACCCGGCTGGGCTTCTCAATCTGTGCTGCTGCTCTGTAATCATTCTCTGCCGGCCAAGACTGCTCATGTTCACAGTATGTTTCCCGCACAGCAGTTCCTCCGCTAGGGATTGTTATCCATCCATCAGCTCGGGTCAGTGGTTTGTGGGGCTCTATGTGTTTACCTTGCACAGCTGAGGTGTCAATCACCACTGCATGGTCAAATGGGGCAACACGTGAGTGAGTTGATTTGAATAATGCATATATCCATTGAGAAAACATGTTGCCACCTCAAATCCATAAGCCAAAATATCAGAAAGAAAAGCAGTTCTACCAATATTGACATTTTTGTCATGTAACCTATGACTGACTTCCGTGGACGGATGACAGGCAGGCAGGCAGGCAGGCTCAGGACACTTAAAATCCTCCAGCTAGGATCTGGACAGAGTTAACATCCTCCTCCAGCAGCCCAGCTGTCTATCTGCCATGTTTTCTTTATCAGACGCTCGTCATCCAGCAGCCCTGCACATGACCAAATTAGTCCCAGTATCAGCCATTATCTGGCCGCGGATGGCCTGCCTGCCTGACCAGAATCACTCTCTTCCCAGCCCTCTGCTACACTGGCTGCTCCGGACTGAGGAAACCCAGGCTACGGATCCTGGGTTTGAGCATCAACAGACTCTGCAGAGCTCCGGCACAAGGAAAAAGGCCTTGCTTCCTTTTAAGGTGGCTGGCCTTGCTTTGGTTTATAAATATATGAGATATAAATTATATATTTATATGCCAAGTGAGGGTCAGTCGGTTCCCTGAGGTAAAATGAAAAGCACCGGGAAGGTGGAGGAAAAATAATAAATGAGATTGGGGCATAGACCTGGGGATATTTGCTTACTTTAGGTTCTGCCGGCAGCAGATGTACACCGACCTTGTAACTTTGAATTTCTGGAATGGCTGTGCTCAGTGGACGCCCTGGCAGAGTGCTCTCTCCTGCATAAGCAGAGCTGAGGGAAGATTAGAATTTGCACTTGGCTGGCATTACTACATGAGTCACTCATGCCCTGCATGTGACGTCTTAAGTAAGTTTCAAGTAGCAAAGTCTCAAAGTAGAAGATTAGGCACTGGCATATGTATTCATCTTAATTCATGTAGTATTTTTCTTCTTGGAACTTTGAGCTCTGCAGTCCCATGACCTTAGGTGCACTGGAGATTAGTTTCAATTTCAAAACCCCTTTCTCAAAAACGTCTCATGTTTAATTAGAGGAGCTAGTAGTCCTTTCTAAAAAAGTAGGGATAAAAGACTATGAAAAATGTATATAAAGCATTGCTGCTGCTTGCCTCCTTTATGTGATATTTAAGGTAGAAAATATCTCAACTGTAGTTCAAAGAACATATAAACAGGAGCACACAGCGCACATGTATAGTTCCAAACACATGCAAATGCACATACACAAGATGCTACAGAGGCCCAATAGAGATGGGGAGAGTGTATGTCAGGGGGACAGGAGGGATGCAAAGAGGTGCCAAAGACCACTGCACACTGTCTGTGCCAAGCAGAACTGAGCGCCCGCTGCCATCCAAACATAAATAAAGTGCTTTTGGCTCCCTGCAGCCACCAGTGTGTGCCGTGCATCCGCCAAGCATGTTTTTTTCTAACAAAGTTAAAAACAGGACAAATTTGATGCAATCACTTGCTGGAAATAAATATGTGCCATGTCTTGGACAGATAGGGTGTGAATCAGATGGTCGGTCAGTTATTAAGTTTCGTAACATAACTTCAGGATAGATTTCCTCTTCAGACTTTTAGAGCCTTGGAGGGAAAATACTCAAATTGGGCACACTACACAAGTTCTCCTTATTTACTTCTTGCAGCTACACAGGATGCCAACAGGAGTTGCACATATTGAACCATTTGTGCAACGTACTGATCCTCCTCACTGGGGAAATAAGGCTTAAATGGTAATGCATTGAGATAGTATTGCTGGGACCTACTGTTTAAATACACTTCCTCGTGACTAAGAATGATGCTGAATTTAAGCTAATCGCGCAGGACACAAATCACTGATTCTGCTTGGTTTTTATCTAATTTGTTCGTGCATCAGATGCTGTGTTTGCAAGGGGGTGTGTGTGTGCACTGATGTTCCTGTTCCAAATAGCCCCAGGCAGTATTCCCACTCTTCACCCTTGTATCAGTGCTGACTGATTAAGGCCCTGATCTCCACTGCTTCTTGAACAACGCTCACACCACTGATGGAGCTCTGGCCCATAACTCTTAGATAAAAAGGCATATTGCCATATCAACACAGCACTTTCTCTGCCAAGGAGTTGACCTGCTATTCACGTGCTCAGCCAGATAGTCTCTGTGTCCATTTTTGTCTCTCTCTCTTTCTTACTCTCACTGTCTCTGCCCCATCGTCTCGTCACCTCCATCCATGCTGCTTGTGCTTGGTTCTCAAATAGCTCCCTGCATGTGGTGTAGGGTATAAAACCCCATAAGCCCCTGCTATACTCCACACCCTGTTTAGTTACTATTGACTTTAATACCTTGAGATCAAAGTTGTGCACAGAGTGTAAATCTGTGAGTGGAGGAATAAGCTGGAGGAATTTCATAGTGTCAACAGTCACCATTGCTAACACTCACATGCCACATAGCAGTCACACTTATGAGACATTTGTAAGCCAATGCCATGTTGCTTCAAATGAGGTAAAGTGCATCATATTATATGAGGAACATATTTGCATATGGTTAAAAATGTCAAAATATAGACTTCATGCTAAATTGTATAACCCATATTTACAACTGCAGTATTATATAGATTTGTGTGATGTCTGTGACCTCCTTGGTATCAAAGCCCAAGCTGATTTGGACCACCAGGTTCCTTAGACTGGGAGTCTGGTTACACAGACTGCTTTAGTGAAATCCATCTCCTACATCACGGGCTGTGGAAGCTGACTGGCCGACTGTCTGGCTAGCTGGCTGCTAAGTGAAACCCTGGCCGGTCTGTGATCGCTCTGATGTTGGGATTTCTTCCGGCACTGGCCACTCAGCTCCATCCCGGAGCACTGACTCCAACAGGAAGTAACACATTAACAGAACAATCAGGTTCCTTGTTAGGGAGCTTTACACCGGTAGAGCCTGCCATTAACACCACTGGGGAATCTGGTCAGCTGATAAGGCCTGACACAAGAAATCCACAGTAGACTTTGCAGGTTGCAAAACTATGTAGGCTCAAACTGAGGCCAGAGATGACTGCATTTATTTGCATTTTCTAGATTGAATATGCCAAC
Organism: Gadopsis marmoratus; assembly: GCA_036023855.1. Taxonomy (NCBI): domain Eukaryota; kingdom Metazoa; phylum Chordata; class Actinopteri; order Centrarchiformes; family Percichthyidae; genus Gadopsis; species Gadopsis marmoratus. The sequence continues at coordinate 5,025 of JAVQJF010129735.1, forward strand.
AAGAATCAGTGTCTTGAATTAAAAGGGCTGCTCAGCAGCCAATGCCTGAATGTGATCTGTCAGTGCATCTATGACAGCTCCATCAAGGAGAGGTTCCTGCTTAAAACTGCACACTACTAATGTGGCTTAGAATGTTTAAAATCTCTGCATGTTGATTTTGATGAATAAATCTGGTGATATTCTGTTTTTTTCTTATTGTCAACAATTCCCATGAAAACACAAAAAACAACAATTGATTGAAAATCTTATTTTTCTGTGCCATAGACCTTCATTGTTGCCCAAAAATGTGCACTGGGTGACAAGTTCCTTCATTAACATGAAAAAGGGAACTGTAATTTATTTTAAATCAATCCCAGATACAACTTAATTCTGCCATAAATACTCACTGGCACAACAAATCTGCAGCTGAAATAGTCCCCTAAAAAAATTTACTTTTAACTGAGAAAGTATTTATTTATTTTTTAAATAATGTTTAAAAAACATGCAATACATTTTCAAAGATGTACGTCTTGAGTCAGTATGAATGGGCATGGGGCTGAGAGCCACACAGGGGATGAAAAAGAAAAAAGTGGAGAAAAGTATTGAGACAGACTAGCGCATTGTTGATTTTGATCTTCTCATGGGATTTGTTGACAACAAAAAAATAGAGTATGGACAGTCCTATCCTTTAACGATATAGCGAAATAAATGGAATCCACTGGATGCTTGACATTTGCTGAAATTATTTTCTGGTATAATATGGAAACTGTTCGGCAGAAAAGTAAAATATACAAACGTGATTGACTAAAACATACAAAACCACTGGAATGACCCATTAAATCTATTTTCTCTTCACCCATTATTACTGTACAATAATATCACCACAGACAAAGTGAAAGCAGAGAGGAAGTCTGCTGTTCAGATGCGAGTTAATAAGCAGAGCTCTACAAATCCGAGCCATGTAGCCAAATGCTGTAAACATGACACCAGCAGCAAAGCCAAGACAAAACAAAGCAAGTAATGGGCAACAGCATGTAACTATACTCTGTTTCTCATTCACCAGTTCTTTCCTTGATTTACTAAAAACTCCCCATGATGATGTCATGTGTTAAATGAGAACTCAAGCATCGTGCTCAAACTATACAAATTCTCTGTGGCAAGCTGTTATGGCTAACACCAGTCCCAGCAATCACCAAACAAACTAAACTCCTGAGACTAATAACAATGAGATAAAAATCTTCCCAAGTTGCCAACCAAGAGATACACATCAAGGCTGATTCAGTGTTTGGCATAGCTGTAATGGCACTGCTGAGATAATACTGTTATGTTCTTGTCAGATAAGATTCATTTTGACATTTATAAGACTCCCAGAGCTCCTTAAAAGTCTTATCTAATGGGCTATTTTCTTTTCAAATATTTATTGTTGAGCCAGATATTTCAAATATTCTGTTAGGTATCGGCTGTGAGGGAACTGTATATGCTGTGTGATGAAGGGCCTTTTTGTACCACGCAGAAGGACACAAGATAAAAAAATAAAAGAATTCATGCAAGCTCACTTTCTCACTCCCTTCTCATCCCCTCCCCCCTCTCTCCAGACTCTCTCCAACCCTTGGAGGGGAGGACAACACAGCCGTATGTGTGGCAGGTGGACTTCCTGTCTTTGTAATTAGAACCAAATTAGGTTAAACTGCAGTTCTTCCCCAAGCCCAGAGTCCATGGAGAGACTCTGACCCTGCACCTCCAGGCACACGGAATTAGCCCGGCCACACACTGGGAGCCTAATGGACAACCATGTACACCATGGCTGCCGCACGCAAGCTAGATAACACCCTGCACCTGCACATATCACACATCCCATGCTCTCTCATCATTAAACATTGCATTATATAGCTCCTGAGTGTTTACACAGTAGGGCTGCTGCTGCTGTTGTTGTCGTGCAGGTGGGGTTGGGATGTGAATAAAGCTGGGGTCCTATTGGCTTGAGATGGAGTCTTTATTTTGGGTGTGAGCAAAGCTCTAATTGAAGACTGATGGATTTACATTAATTTCCTCCTCACACCTGCCTCCTTTATCTGCTCCCAGATAGCACAGGAGCGATGGGTCTGCTGGCAGGACCGCCAGCCTTTCTATTGTGAATAATGGGCAGAGCCGAGCGCATGCCTCTCTTCAACATACACAACCACACAGAACACTATTACTCAGTGCAGTTGGTAGCACAGTAGCAAATGTACCTGAGAAACTGTGAAATCCAGCATGTTTGGACTGCCAATAAAAAAAAACGAACAAAACAGGGAACAGGACAGGTGCAGCTCCTCTCCTGCTGCTGTTTGTGTGCATGCCACGCAGCTCCGAATGGTCAACAGAGTGAGCAGCTTTTTCAAGTGACAACACTGAAAACTATAGTAACTGAAATAAGTTTGTCCATATTTGGCAGTTTCCTTGTGCAAATATGTGATAATGAACCACAAATTACCCTTTCAAAGCTGGCAGTTTGAAGTTTCAACAGGGGAACATTAAAGCCATCCCTCATCTGTCTATTTGGTTTTGGGGGGGGGTGTATATGACCTAACATGGAGTCTGAAGTCTGGGAGGCCAGGGGCTAATGGTGAAGAGCCCCTAGCTGTCAAATGTGACTGACAGAGCTAAATGGCCCACAGAGATGACAGAGAGGAGGAAGAGCAGTGGAGGACAAAGCAAACTGCTCTCTATGGGAAGACAGGAAAGGGAGGGTGAGAAAGACATGGAGGAGGAGGAGCAGGGGTGGAGGCGGTGGGAAAAAGAAATGATGTAAAAAGAGGAGTATAATGTCTCCTCCAGTGGTTCAGGGCAGACCCGACCAGCTGGAGAATAATTGCTGAGTTGGGGAAGGGAGAGGAGAACAGGCTCACATGATTGACTTGTCATTGATCATAATCTTAATTGCATGCATCCAAATCCCCTGGGTGTGATTTGTCCACTTGGCACGTGTGTGTGTGCGAGTGTGTTATGTTCATGTATGCATGTGCGTGTTTATGTGAACACAGTACATGTGTGTGTTTGTATATGTGTGTGTAAAGTCAGCATATATATATAACTACACTACACCTACAGACAGAGAGCACAGTTTGAGCTGAGTGTAACAGTTCTCGTTCTCACACACATTGGTCTTTAAATAATAAGAATATTTTAAAAATACAAACTATAGATAACATTACATTATAAAATATAAATATAAAAGAAGAGTTCGACATTTCTATGCTTCTTAACGCTTCTTAAATATGGATCTGTTTTTCTCCTGTACTTTCAAACATTATGTAAACCAACCTTTTAAAGGAAAGGATTGACAACTTAGGAAATACACTTATTCGCTTTCTTTCTATGAGTTAGTTGAGAAAATCAATACCACTGTCAGGTCTCTGCGGTAAATTTGAAGCTAGCCAGGAAGGTAACAAAATCTGCCTATCAGCCCGTCTAAAGCCTTTAAAATAACACTCTGTGGTTTCACAGGGTGGTCAATGGGGCATATTTCTTGGACACCAGAACCTTAGGGACCAAGATACAGTCCAGCACATAACCCCCCTGTAAAACCACAAGGTGTCATTTTTCTCATTTTGGATATTGTACGGATTAAACAAACAACATAACATGTTAATCAGTGAGCTATAGAGGTGCTAGTAGACAGAGCCAAGCTAGCTGTTTCCCCTTGTTTCTAGTCTTTATGCTAAGCTAAGCAGCTGCTGGCTGTGGATTCATAATTACCGTAGCAAGAGGAGAGCGGTATCGATCTCCGTCTAACCCTTGGCCAGAAATCAAATAAGCTGATATCCCAAAATATTGAACTATTCCATTAACTGGATCAGAAAATTACGATGACTTAAATTTAATTATCAATCAGTTTCGGAATAATAAGCTCCATTCCTGTATTTTGAATTTTAGTGATCAACTGAATATGTGCCTTTAAAATTCTAAAGGGAATGTCGAAGTATAAAGAATCCTCCGATTTGTTTGAGTAAAGACACGGTGTGCACAATGTGGCATTTAGGTTTTTCTTTACAACAGACACGTTTCCTCCACCATTTAGCGTATAAATGCAGCTAAGACAATTATTATTTCTAAGTTATGGTCTAACTTCTCCTCCAACAATGGACCTGTTATGGAGCAACCCTAAAGAATGACTATGACGTAACCTTTTTAAATAGCATAATAAGTGGACATGACATTGCAGAATCTGTCTGCCAGTTGTCTGTATTTGGGGGAAGTCAAATTCAGAGTAATAATTCACAGATGTTTCAAAAAACAAACCTTTAGTTAGACATTACCATTCTTTTAGACTGTCAGGGTGAAGAAAATAAATGCAGTGGAGCGTCAATGGAAATGTCAGGCAAGTCTTACATGTGCTTTGATGAGTAAGTGAACCCATTGATTCATCCTTCTTTCCAAATGCAGTACGTATGTTTCTTATTAGTGACTTGACAGAACATGATCAGAAAAATGATCTCACTCACTTAGCCACTCTCGCACACAAAAGCCTCAGCTTTTCCCCCCCATGTGTTCTCTTGTTTTATTGTTGTTAAATAGCAATCCTACAATGAGAAGCTGACCTTACTTTAATGCTTTCTTTTAGCATTTGCACAAATGGGATTTTCATGTACAGGCCACGGTGAGTCTTAACACAAAGGCCAACAACTGGAACAGTATTTTCAGTGCCAATGGACATACTGTGTGAAGTTCAGGAAAAGAAATACACACCACCCTGTTCTATTGTGCACACTTGGAACACTGGCATAAAATCATTGGCAGAAGCTGGGGATAACATCTGTAGATCATGACATGTTGTCTAGCAGAGGATGTGTTAAGTAAAAAAGCTAAGTGTTTTCATAATGCGTGTGTAACCATGTGTGGCGTTTGTTCATAGCGGGTGATGTTTCTGTGTGTAAGTAACCTCGGGGAACTCAGCTGTGGGACAGAAGCGTGTGAATTATCCAGAGTAACAGGAACACTGTTTCTAGAAAGACACGTTGCTGCCGATTTCTTTTAATACTGTAATCGTCACACACAAATACAGGTTTTTTACTTCCATTGTATTGTGGTCGACGCAGAAATCTGATGCATATCTCGAAAACTAGACATACTAAACCAAGTGACTGACTTTTTTATTTTATGTTGTTGAACTGACCCTTTAAACAGATGAACAGGCGGATAGTGAGCGCAGCTGAGAGTACACCAGTGTGCAGAAATGCATACCCACATGTTTACAAGTTATTGGGGTTAGAGAGAGAAAGGGAGAGCGAGTGAGATTATATGCGTCAGCTGCCCGAGAGAAGCAGGAAACAGGACAAGGTTAATGTTCTATGACAGACAGAAGCCAGCAACTCTCTTTAATGTTGCTCCCATTAGGGTGCTCCCGGTGCTTGCATCCCACTCTAGCATCCTTTAGAAGACGCCTCTGCCAACAACTGGTGGGAGAGCAGCAGCGTGCCAGCTGCCAAACATGACATTTGCTGGCTAGGCCACTGAACCCCAGCGGGTGACATCTGCAGAGCAGCCTTTCATCCCCTCGTTGGGTACCTGTGTGGCCCCCGGCCCCAGAGAGCCAGGATGAATGCACTCACTCTTCCTCCCAGCTGGGTTCCCCGTAGCCACAGGGCCGCAGCGCTGACACACATGCACACAGACAGATATACAGTACACACACATACACCAACAAAACAATGTGCAAGTACATGTGTTCCTACACCTACACACAATCAAACACACACTCATGCACTCGCACAAAAAGCACTTCTACCTCACAAACACCTCCACACAACAAACAGCTTCCAGCGTCAACATCTGCAGCTCTGGGGGCTGCTTTTGTTTCCCCCTGTCGTTTCATCATCAGGTGCTGGCAGTCAAGTTGTGGTTCTATTGTTGTTATTTCAACCACAGGCCCCGCTGCAACTGGCAACTAGCGACGCTATCAAATCCTCACAAGGGTTTGATCAAATATGCAAGTGCATGCTGGGGCCAGATTGGGTGAACACAGAATACAAACAAGCGGATTAAGAGATACAGAACTGGAGAAAAAGCAGGTATGTTGGGCTTTAGGGAAATGTTAGGAGGAGGAAATGGAGACAGCGCAGTAATAATAGTAACATGCCATTCAAATCAGTTCAAAACATGACTCAGACATCTGTCTACAATTGTTTTCATCTTGTGGTTCATCTTAATGATGTGAAAATCTGCTGATTTGCAAACGGTTGATGTTTGAGTTGTGCATATAAAGAGCTGGTAGTAAAATAATATGTTTGTGGAAACGCAGCAAAGCATTTTCAAGCTGTGGGTTATAAAAATAAAATGCTAGCGTTGTTTTTCACATCCCAATCATGCATCAAATTTCAAAACAGTAACGTCTCACTTCTCCTCTTCCCATTCCTGGATGGTGTGATAACATCGCCGATAGTCAGGACCCGTAACTCCCAGAAGTGTCTACTTCTTCATCAACAATGACAATATCTTTTCTACCTCTTCTCTATCTCTTTAATCAGGCTTGATCTTTGACCACTTGTTGTTTTGAGTGGTTCTTTGTAGGGGTTCTGCTCCCGGCTGACATCCCATTAGCCCCACATTAGGAAATTCTAATCACTGTGCCACCGGGACGCTGGGACTCACAGCTCCTATTTCACTTAACCTCCAGCAGGAGAGATCAGACTCTGCGTCTCAATGTTTGTCCCTAATTACCTCCCTACAGTGAGCTGCCACACACAATTTAATCCAATTTTCATCCCCTCTCATCTTTAACATCTCACAAAGCAGTCACACATGCATGCTATGGTTTATAGCTACAATCCTCGAGCTGTAATCACATGTTGGATCTGCATAATTCTATCAACACTTCTTCACATCTGTCACTTTTGGTTTGTTGTGGGTTTCAGGTTGCTCACATTTTTAGAATGATCTTTGTTGCAAATGGAGCATCGTGCTATTATCAAGACTGTCCTTCTCAGTCGCTTCACCTGAAGTCAAGTGAAGTGCACCGATCGACCTCTATTCTCCTTGTATGCTATAAAAATTATATTATATCCACATCTTTAGTATGGGAAAGCAGATATCAAGGGGTAAAGTTTTTGATAATTTGATATTGATACATTTAGTGATTACACATCTGTTTCCTAACAATTAAAAACTCATACACTGTAATGGCCCAATTTGTTATGTACCTCCTCTGTACCTTCAAATTCAGTTGTGACCTAAAATTTAAGATGTTAATAAACATATATTTGTTTCATTGTATTATTAATCCATAGCATAACATTAGTAGATATAACCCCTAATCAACTTAATTATTTAATGGGGACACAGTGGCTCACTTAACAGTTAGCATCATTAGCATTCACAGCAAAAAGGGTCCAGGTTTGAAGGTGCTGGCTATGGTTTTTCTCTGTGGAGTCTGCATGTTCTCTCCATGTCTATTAATCATCTGTATTTTGTCTGGCTATGTACCTAGTGTACATTCGTACTGTACATGGCACTTTGATAGAATGGCTACTGTCGTATAACTATTTCAAGGTTAGTTTCAGCTAATCCCTGCACAAAGTTTTTTACCCCCTGAAGCTGGGATCTGTAGAAAAGACACATTTGACAGATGTGCTCTGATGACAAGAATAAATAAACAGGAAACATGTGGCCAAAACAACATGTGTAAAACAAACAGACGTGATTTTGTTGACCAGTTGCAGAAGGTACAGCCTTGGGGGCCCTGAACAAGGGTGTGCAGCCTGCAACCCGGCACATACTGTGGCGTATGAAGCCAAGCTGGATGCTGTGGTTTGTTAACATATTTGTGCGTCAGCAACTTGCACGGGCAGTATCAATTAAATGTGTATTAAAACCGTATTAGTACAGCTTTATCAGTCAGTTAGCAATATTTTTGAGCACAACTCCATATTTATACTTTTGAAGATCTCTTTGTCATATTTGTCACAATTGCTGTACCTAGCAGTGGTTAGGTCATAGAAATCTGAAGTTAGTTTGGAATCAAATTACTACCTTTGGTTGATCTCTGGCAGCACAAAGAAAACACGCATTACTGCTAACAAAAGCACATGACAAAGCAATGTCAATTTTACACATTTTTATCAAGTCTTTTCCAAACAAGATTGCGAGTTTGTGGTCGGGGTGTGTACATGTTTGATTGTTTGCATTGCTGCCAGCCTTATTATGAGCAGACATGCTTGTGTGCATATGCTTCTATATTTGCATGTTTACGTCTTGGTATGTGTGTGTGGTTTAAAATCTTGTGATGGCGTCCCTACGTGTTATCCCATGTAACACAGTCTTGGTCCTCATTATCATTTCTCCCTGGGCCTGTTCTGATGTTCAGAGCCCAACCAAAGGGGCCTTTGGCGCGGTGGGAGAGGTGTTGGAGGCGGCCTGGCCCCGCTGTGCTCCTTCCTTCCCCCTCCGCAGGGTGCCAGGCACAGCGTGTACCAGTGGCAAGCCAAGCCTGACGATGAGGCTGCCTGCACAGCCAACGCCGTGTTTGAACAGGGCAGGGGGTTGCCGCGTCATGCCGAACACGCACACATGCAGGAAAGGCCTGATCGCACACACAAGTACACGCACGTACACACATCTCCATAAAGCCGGCTCCTGGTGGGTTCGACACATGTTTGGAAGATGCAGCGGAGGTGAGGTGAATGCGTGGAGTCTAATTTAACTGAGTCGCTCTTGTAGTTTATGCAGGTGAGAAACACACGCAGACTTTAAAAATCTGTGGTTCTAAAGAATTCTAAGCAAATAAAGAGCTTGATAACACTGAGTGCACTTGTGTTGTATTGTTCTTGAGTTATGGTACATTCTAAAACATATATAGGACATGCAGTACACACATTCATTTAATTTGTTTTTCATACAGAGAAGGATTCAACCCTTTAGAAAGTTTAAAATAAAGTGACTGCAGTTCAGTGTTTTTCTATCCAGCGCTGTCATCCATGATGCACTAATTCAGTCTCCTCCTCCCCCTGACTTCATCATTTCAGCATATTGCGTGTTCCACATTAAGTTTTGATTCAATCATATGTTCAGCTCTCAGGTGCGCCTCTGAACCATGAAATATTAAACCTATGAATTCAAGGAGATGTCACATTCCGTGTTTCATCCATTATGTACACCTACACTTCATTGTTGACTCTCTGAATTCTAATAGATATGGGGAGCAAGAAGTAATGCAATCTTCATGTTGGCTTTACAACTTGTTCCCAGCATCTGCTTAGTTTGTAAAGTCTCAACTTTTTCGCACTGTTTCTTTCAGCCGCTTTCGGGATGAAAATAAAAATCTGGTGAATGTTAAAATGTTAAAAGGAAGGCATCCTAAAAATGTAACTGTGTGAATATTGGCTTGAAATGTGTTAACACGTGAGTGAGTGTGTGTCTATGTGTGAATGTGTTTACACGACCTCCTCCTTTTTGCTATCTCCAAGTGTCACATCTCTCATAGCCATCCGTGGGAGTCAATCCCACTCAGTCCCAAATAAAGTAGGGCCACTGGTATCAGATATCAAACACTAATGCGCGCACATACATGCAGACACAGACGCACAAGCACTATGAAGACACATAAATCACTGTAGCCCTCGCGTATCAGATTGAAAAAACAGACAGAGAACATTGTGTCCGTCTCAGTCCTCCTCTGTTCTGCAAAAACATCAGCGGCCCTCACGGTCTCCCATCCACTCTACAAACTCTCCCTCGCTCTCAGAGGCAGTCAGGGGAGACGGGGAGTTCAGTAGGGGAGGAGATTGGGTTACCATGACATAAATCTCTACGTCTCCTTCTCCTGTGTGCGCATGAGGTGGGCAGCAGGGCGACAAGGCTCTTAGCACCAGTGTCTTTGGGAATGCCGGCATGTTCCCTGGAGGAGATAGAGGAGATAGGCCTGGCGCCTGCAGAGGAGTCTCTCGCCCTCTCTCTCTTTCTCTCTCACCCTCTCTGCTTATCTCAGGGAAACCACAATAGGGTTTTGTACATTGGAGCAAAGCGAGGAGGCTTCGGATGGCAGCCGAGTATGAAATGCAGGAGGACAGAGGGCTAGAGAATCACTCCCTCTGTTCCACACAATGATACGGTACAATGCAACACATCCCACATCTCTAATAATGAAGCACAGCTCCATGTTCACCTGGCATATATTACATACACACCGCTTAAGGTCTTTGCAGAGGCAAGATACAGTGTTTGTTGAGTCCATGTCAAATGTTTAAATAAAACCATGAGTGATTCTACTTTTAGTTTAAACTCGAGCTATTTCACAAGCAATGTTTCCACTTTTGAGGTAGTTAATGGTGTCTGGCACTCTTCAACTGGACTTTGAAATGCTTCCAAATATCCTTTTGCCCACCATGTCTGGTTCAGGCTACACACGTCACTGGCTCCAGTGCCATGCTATTATTTCAGATAAATGGCTGTTGTTATTGTTAGCTGGGTGGTAAAACAGGACGGGATCAGCCACACGAGGGCTGGACCAGGTACCTGCAAAGCTATGGGGAATTAGATCTGGCTCAGCAAAGATCTGTCTACTAATCACCTTCCTTAAAAAATGTGCTGTTTGCTGCTGTTTGGAGGAGCACAGGAGATCAAAGTGGTGATGAAACACGCGGCTTAATAACGGCTGCTGTCGGCAAAACAGGAGTGGGTTAGTGTCAATGTGTGTCACGTTAACACGAGGAGCGAAGGCTGTCACATTTCTGCAAAGAAGTGTACAGAAGCAGAGTCCATTTATCCCGCACGCCGTCGCACAAGAGGACAATGAAAAGTTAACATGTCATTGATGTGTCAGGTTTTGTATCGTAAAGGTCAAACGTTATCAATCTACAGAATACTGCTGGCCAATCACATTGAACTCCCCGTAAATCTCGTCTGTTGGAAGGTTCACAACCTTGATGATTGCAGAGGCCAAAGGCTCTGCCCTTTCATGGTTTTCCTCAGGGCAGGTAAATTGGAGAGCCAGCAGCTGTAATGGGAAAAAGCCTTGGCGACACTTGAGTCCCCATGACGAAGAGAATAGCAATTATTCGGAAAAATCAATTTTCAACCCAATCTTTCCCCCTTATCGACCAAGAGGCTCCTTGGAGGTAGAGAAGGTGACAGGAAAATTTATATCCCAGAATCTATTAGCGGATCTCTATTTGCTATGTGCATTGAAGAGAGGCCCCTTGTTTTCGCCGACATTTTGACTAGGCATATACACCGTAGCAGAGCACACCCAGCCCTGCTCTCTTAAAATAGTCACGGTGCATGAAAATTGATTTTTTTTTTTTGTTTCTAGAAGCTCATTCATTCTCATTGATTTGATGCTTGTATTGACTCAGTTTGCCATTTGTTAGATGGTTTAATAATATAAACGGCTAGCATGAAAAAGGACACTTTTATTGCCATCTACTTGAAATAGACTCATACATTCAATATGAACCGTTCTCCATCTTCTGCTAGTAGTTTGGATTACATGACATCTAAGCTGCTGCACTGTAGGTGCTGCTGTTGCCTCTCCGTGTTTATTTTGTGTGTGTGTGTGTGTGTGTGTGTGTGTGTGTGTGTGTGTGTGTGCACACAAACACCCAGTGTCATACCTCTTCATGATTATTCCCACAGTCTTATCAGTGTTTATTTTCCTACTGTGAAAAGCCTATTGCTCCCGCATTCTTTGCATGTCCTTCTCTGACCAAGATTTATCGTTCTGTTTACCCCATTAATACGTCAAGCCATTATGTAAACTGGCTACAGAGTAACGCAGTGATCATTTTGACTGGCTCTCCATCACTTAGGTTTGTTTTGTACATCTCTTACTCTTTTGCCTCTGTCCATCTGTCTTCCCTGTTGTTCTTACTTTGATCCACTGTGGTGTTTCTGTCCTATTCTCTTATGTTATTTGTGTAATTGTGTACCTTAAGCAGTGTATATGAATAGGTGTGCTTGCATTTAAATGTGTGTGTGTGTGTTTTGACCTCACATCGATGTAAATCACAAGTGGCAGTGCTCCGATATGGGCTAATAAAACTCCCTGATCTGGAAGCACTAAAGGCCCCTTCAGCATACACCCTGCAATGCAGTCTACTGGCAGTATCTCGCTCTCTCTCTCTCTCTCTCTCTCTCCCACACCCACAAACCTCCCCCCAAGACTACTGTGGGGGCATTTTCATGATTAACCATAACTCAGCAAGAGGAAATTCATTACATGTCGTCTGTTACACATATAAACACACTCATACAAAAGAAAACACACACAACCAGCATTGGGGGGAAAAGACAAAGACACACACATGCTGTCACCCATGTCTTAATATCCAGATGAAGCAAAGAAAACGAGGGATTGGAGGATTTACAGTGCTGATGCTGAGAAGAACCTTTTGGTTACCGAGGACCTCTGCAGGTTCAGCACAACCCTCTCCACACCCCAGCTTTGTCTTCCTTCTCATCCCCTCCTCCCAACTTCCATCCCTGAGTGGAGGATAAAAGTGTCCGGCAGTTTGTGTGTGTGTGTGTGTGTGTGTGTGTGTGTATGTGTGTGTGTGTATGTGTGTGTGGAGGGGGGTATTTGGTGAGAGTACTGACTGTTGAAACAGATGCCGGTATGTGTGTGCCACCTATGTCAACATGGCCGGGCTCCGGACCCGATGCTGCTCATAGATAGGACCCTGCCCACAGAGCCACAGAGTCTAGACTCCAGATGTGTTCACGCACTCACACACACACACACACACACACACACACAAGGACGAATGCCAGTCCAAAGCAATAATTCTACCAGATGACAGCCATTTAATTACACACCGTTAGGTATGGATAATGATCCTCCTTTCCCCACTCTTGAAAGAGACACTACTTACAAAATTGCAGATTTTCTTGTTTATGACCAGAGAGACAACAAAGGACATCTTCACTGTACAGTAAGTGGGAGTGGAGTGCAGAAACACCCTAACACGATGACATTTGGATGTGAAATACCATCGGCCACCATGCTCACTTTTGAGCAAATACCCTGAATCAGTTCCAGCATGGACTTTACGAAAAACACACACTGCCCAGTGATGCTTTCGCTGTAAGAAACTTTTGCTTAACATTTATATAGATATCAAATGTGTTGTTTCATTGCACTGTACATTCAAATAACCCACTGTGTCTCTCAAAATTGCACTGAAATAAACAGAAACATATGCTAGCTGCATATGCTCAACAGTGCTTTATTTAGACTGTTCTATAGCAACACGACGAAAAGAGTGTTTTTGTGAAAAAGACACATGGGTAAATTGCAACTGTTATACAAAACAAGACTCGGGAAAAGAGGAAAAGTAAAGAGTGAAAGTGTTCAGAGCACAGATGCACCCGCTATCTTGCTATCTCCTGTGCTTGTGGGTATACTGCCGATCCAGCTATTCTTGTTGGTTTGTTAATTGTTTGTCACCCACCAGGTGCCATCTGTCTGTAGTCCCACAGTCCCTGAGCCATGTGGGCCGGCCTGCCTGGCGCCTGCCAACGTCACTGACCTGCAGCAACCGTCCACACCTCCGTCACACACCTCCTGATCCGTCTGGGATAAATAGCTTCTCCCTGAACTTCTGTGCCGCCATCACAGCTTCCCAATCTGTCCTGTGTTTTGGGGAGTTGGGGGGGGTTGGACAGGAAGAGACAGGGAGGGAGGGAAAGAGATGAATGAGAGGAGGGAATGGATGGATGGATGGATAGATAGACTGAGAATGAGCAAGAGATAGAGATGGATGTCTGGAGAGATAAAAGGGTGAGATATACAGACATAGGCTTGTTTGTGCTTTCTGATCTATGTCTGTTGTCTGTTGCACAGCCTGCTGCAATAACTCAACAACTGTCACATGTGTCTCTATATAAGTCCCGCACACTATGGATGTTAAAGCAACACTTAAATGGTGATATTAACACCTCAAAACAACAACACAACATTACATCACCAGAAGTTAAGGTATTTTGGATTTGGCACAGCATCGACTGCACCTCACCACTTTAGGAGGCACTCCAACAGGCAAGGGAGGTCACCTTCACCTGGGCCTGATGTTGGGGCAGCTGTGTGTTGAAAAATGAGATCAGCTGCTTGCTCACCGGGACGCATGCGGCAGTCTGGAACTACCCAGGGCCCAGTGCACCAGCTAGCATACGGTGGCCCCAGTACAATAACGACAGAGCGAACAGCCCCCTCTCTCCTAGCCTGTCTGCCTGCCTGCCATCCTGGGGCATGTTGGGTCACCTTGACGACTGGGCCCAGCGAGGGGAGCCGCACCCCACTTCGGGGCAAAGAAGGAGGCAGTATGGGTAATGAGGCGTTGCCATGCAAGGGGAGCAGCTTTTGAATAACCCCATCCACACACACATACACACAGTATTCTACAGTACTTGTGTTTGCAGAAGGAACGACAGCTTGTTGGAGAAACCTCTCAGGAGTTCTTAGTCCAGAAAGGAGGAGGTTCATAGGCATCCTGGTGGAGGTCAGGAGGTCATGTAGTGAAGTGTTCATGCACAGATAGCTTCAATGAAAAACGAATAAATGTGATCTAGCCTTTATATCTGAAGAATGCAAAATGTAAGATTATTATGATTGGCTCCCACTATTCTCATGTTATTCTCAAGTTTTCAGAATTAATTTCCACTTTCCTTGTATTCACCCCCCGCCCTTCAGAATGAAATACTTGTAAGGGTTAAAGAGGTCGCTAATCCATCCAAGACCAAAACCCAGTGGACATCAATGTTTAGAAGAGCCAACACATCTAGCAGAGTAAAGAGTGTAAATCAGCCACACACACACAAAAAAAAAGTCCAACTACGCCTTGTTATAATGATTGTCTGAGATGAGGTTTAATCATTCTGCATCTTGGTCTCATAAAGAGAGGGAAGGTACAGTATTCCTGCATGTTGACTCAAGGTTAAACATTCACTAATAGCCTACGATACTGTGCGGCATCCCGTGAAGCCACTGGAATCCTGGGACTGGTTGGACGGGACCCAGAGGGAATTTCTGACCACCTCGACTCACACAAGACGCACAATCACAAGTAATGTACACTTAAATTCACAAAGACACGCGCAGCAATCATTAGCAGATGCGGTAGGGATGCTGTTACGGTTGAAAGACTTAAAGACGTTTGAGAAGTAGCCTTGCCTTTTTTTCAGTAGCAGGAGGGAGAATAAGACAGAGAGGAACTTTGAACTGGTTCATGAAAAGAACAGCAACTAGAAAAATATCCCCTTAAGTGAAAAATGAAAAACTGAAGGTTTCTGACCACATAGAGACACACATGCTCAAGTTTGTTTTTCATTAGCTTGGCTTGTTTGAAAGGAATAAACCTCCATGCAGAGTTCTGTCTGGAATCCATGTCTTCTTGTAACATAATCCAAAGTGGCTGCAGTAAACAGGCTTCAATCCAACATTTAAACACTGCATATGGGTCATCAAATGTGTTTTTATTTATCCAAAAGTGTTCCTCAGTGTATGGGTTTACAGTGCTTAAGTGGCGAATGCATTGAACATGAAACGACTTGTGAAGTTTAGTGCTTTATCTCCTGTAGAAAACCTAAAAGGTTCTACTTCATTATTCAGCCATTCCCTCTGTTTGCAATTGGAAACAGCCCTTTACAAATATAAATTGTTCAGAATCTTGGAAAACCACACTGAAATTCCGTAAAGGCATTCACCATAATGGAATTAAGCTATAAAGCCATACTGTAGAAAAATGTACTGCGCAAAAGGTTTTTTTTGTCTTGTTGTTTTATTTCCTGAAAATGATACATGATTCCAGGACGTGTGTTGTTTTTTTTACTGATTTGGTTTTTTTCTTCATGTCTGTCCTCTCTGAATACTAATAGCCCATCTCCTGCAAGCTTTGCTACAGATGCTGGCAGGTCTAGCCTGAAATGATTATCAGAGCCAGATCCCATTGGCCAGCTTTCCAGTAACACTCCTACATGGAGATGGAACCAGAGCTGGGGCTGAGGCTGAGACTGGGGCTGGAGCTGGCGCTGGGCTGCCAGGGGACGGACGCCAACAGGCCCAAGAAATTAATACCAGCACAGGGGCCTCACCAAGGTCCAACATCCAGCTCCAGCTGGAGGAGAGGAGACTAAATGGATGAATGGCAATGATGTCACGAGACAAGGTGGCTCGAGGGTCCTGCACCACTGCTAGCGATTCCCCACCTGGAACTAACAGCGGGAAATCATTGGCTCCCATTGATGAGCAAAACCCAGACTTGGAAGCATAACTTTTGTTCTGCTTACAATTTGACTGACAACTTCAGAGGGATTACAATATTCAGCACAGTAAAATATGTTTAAAAAATAAACTTGCATAAGAGATCATCAGCCCATGCCATGTAATGATCAATCAGCCCTTCCAGTTAATCAGATCTGATTCAAGCTAAGAAAATTGTTGTTGTTCTGCTGCACAGGATGACAACAACAACAACAACAACAACGCATGCTCTAGCCATCCTAACGAAAGAAAAGAGAAGTACGACAACGATGGAAGAGTTTAAGCTGAACCCACAGCTTCCAAACCAAACCACAGCTTCCTGACATTTGTTGCACAGATCATATTACGCTAAAGTTGCCAAACACTGATTCAGTTTGACACAACATATTAATCACCCCAAGGGGAAATTACAATATTATGAGTTGCTGGTTAAAACCTGATGAGAAAATGACTTGATAAGATACAGATGACTGCGTTATTTACATTGCAGGCTTGTTATGTATTTGATGTGTTTTGTCCTTAGTCATCCAGTTTGAGGACAGAACTGTTGCGCTTATACTGTAAAAACAATGAAAATCCCATAACAGTCACTCTGTCATTGCACATTTGCAAAGAGTTAAGCGTTACCATCGCCTGCGTGTTTTGTAATGAGCTCTGGGGACAGTCCAAGCAGTTTATACGCTGAAATCTTGGTCGTATGAGTCTAATCACGGCGATGATGGTTTAAACATCAGGAAATCATTTACATTGCTTTGGCTCATGGGGATTTTCAAAGTATCTCAGCAAAGTTATGACAACACAAGACTGGTCACACATGCATGTACACACACACATTTGCCTAACCCATGTCTGTATGATCTGGCTTCTATAGAGCTTAGGAGGGAACTCAGTTGATTAATGGATTGAGAAAACAGAACTATTTAATTTCATTTTAGAGCATCTGTAGAGAAAGAGTCTATAGATTCATTTTAATCTGTTGACGTCGTTATTCAAAATAACAGCATGTATGCCTGCCTTTTAATTAATTTTGCAACTCCATAATTGACTTGTAATTTCAGTGATAAAAACTTCAAGTGGAAAGAAACAATCAATCAGCTCAGTAATACTAATACTGTAAACCAAGACAGATTCCTCTCAAAGAAACGAGGGCCAACATGTTTTAATAAGGATGCTTGTTTCTTGTTGCCATAAATATGTTATCCTCAGTTATGCCAAACCTGGAAGGCGTCCAACTCGAGCCATGAGGCAACATATTTTGTGTGGGCTAGTTAATAATGTTTGCCCCCATTGCATCTATCTGTTCCTGCCCTGGAAAAAGAAAAAAACTTTAAGAGTAGGTGGAATTCATGTGTATTAAAGGGAAACATTCATTTAGTCATGGAAGAATGGAGTCATGGTGTAAAGTACGACTGCAGTATGAAAGACCTCTAGCCAGCCTTTACCAGAGGGATAAAGACTGAATTTTGCTCACACACACTTTTAATGTAAACAGACACCAAACATTCAGCTGGGGAACAAATACACAAAAGAGCAGAGCTTCTGTTTTCTTTTTCCACTCAACTTTGCTTTTTTTTTTTTAACGGCATAACACTCCCGGTGCCGTATCGCCCTAAAACTGACCAGGCTTGAAATATGACAAGTTTAATATGTCCTACATCACCGTTGAGCACGACTGAGTTACTAGAGCAACAACTGGCCTGTCCCAGCCTGCAGAAGGGCCTGTGGAGTAGCAGCGTGAACATAACCCGTCATCAAAGACGTTCAAAGAAGGAGACAGAGGTCTGAAAGAGTGGGGAAAGCATGAAATAAGAGAGTTAAAGAAGGAGGCTTCTCAGGTTTGCACCGGACAGGCATTCAGGGCAACAACTCTGCTGACAGGTAAGGAGGAGAGGACGGGTTGGTTGCTGCTGTTGCAGTGTGGGTGGGTGGGCCACCAGGGGAGGCAGAGAGAGAGAGGAAGGCGGACAGGAGGGAGGGCAGGCCAACCGGCGCTGTCACCAGCCCCGGCGTGTTTGGATAAGACCCATTGAACATGTGGGGGAATCAGCATGAGGCATCACACCTGGAGGAATAGACAACTAAATCCAGCCCCCAGTACAGCGGGCCCCGGCTCCACCAAGTCTAGCCAGCATCTGGAATGGATATGTGGAGATGCAGCCGACTTCACAGGTGCTTCTCACTCTACCTTTGTTTAAAAAAAAACGAAACCCCACACAGTTAAAGGTTGCGGTAAAAATAAAACGAGAGTCTCTCACCGAGGATTTGTGTCTATGAATAAGTGTTTTCCTCAAAGTTTTTCTTTTTGCACCGCATCCCTTCTGCTTGGCATAGCATCATCGCGCTGTTGATAAAATAATTCTCTTTTGCTAGACTCCCTTCACCCCCAATATGCTTCCGCTTGACTCCTCTTGGCTTTAACAAGTGTACAGATGCCAACAGTTTTTGGTTACAGTAGCGTCAGTCTGGTTCGCCATCTTTCAGCATGTTTCACTTTGCAAAGGAACAATACATGCACTCACAGTAAAAAAAAAATAAAAAATCAAACTTAATACCTTATGTTCTTTATGTTACAGGTCAAAGAGGTCTGAAGCAAAGGAGCTGGCATCCATCTCTTTCCTGAACTATTTTAAATTGAGAATCCCGGACTATCTGCTACCGCTGATATCCATAAAAGGTGAATAAAACAACCACCCTAAACCATCAGGACACACCAGGAGGAGCATGATGCAACGCAGCGCTTCTACTCTCCACACGTTTGTGTTTGTGTGTGTGGGGTTTGTCAGGGGCCAACCAGCCGTGTTGCGACTGGAACAATCCCGGCCACAATGTTTGTTTACACAGAACCGCTCACTCACCCAAATAATCAGAAGCTGTGGGCCTTTCTAATCCCCACACAAAGCCAATGGAGCCAGGTTGAGCTGGCGACAGCCACGATAAGATACTCAAACAGAGCCTAGTGATCTGCGAGCCGCGGCCTCTCCTTCCCACACCCTCTGTCCCCTTTGTTTCCTCTATTGCAATTCCCAATGCGACACGGATTTGAAGTTCACGAGTCCCATTCAGACACGGACCCGCCAGGCTATACGGCAACATTTTTTTTGCCTTCCTTTGCCTAGCTGGTAAGTCGAATTTAGTTCCCCCCCCCATTCTTATTCACATTCTTGCAGCTCAAAATACAAGTCAAAGCAAGCTGCCGTGGTCTAAAAAAAACACCCACTCGCTCGCAAAGGAATGCATATTTGAAATAGTGTATTGTTATGGTTTTGGCTAGGTTGGTACTCGCTCGGCAAATCCTGGTGTGCGAGTGTGATTCTGTATGTGCGCATGTGTGTGTCCACCGATGGAGGTATGTGGTAAAACATTCATTAACATTCCATTCATGACCTCAGTATTATGTCCACAGCGAAGGAGAGCATATATTTGCCTTTCACACCTCTTGCACGGGATGAGGGAAGTGATAGAGCATTATGTGTGTCAGTGTGTACGTGTGTGTGAATGAGATACGAGAGACAGAAAGAGGGAGAGAGTGAGCAGGAGAGAGCAGTGGGGAGAGGGATAAAACACAGCTCACTGATACAACATAATCTATCTGGAACCACGTCTCAATATCACAATATTTCACACATTTACGTATCACAAATTTGGCAGTGGCAGCCTTCTCCTCAGATCAGTGGAGTTATTTCTGCCTCGTGTGCTGGATGCTGCAGGACCGAGATACAGTTTGCAACGGCGCAGATGGGAGAGGCTATAGCTTCTGTACCACAGTATCACATGCAAAAATGTTTGGTATGTTTTAACACAGATAAAGCCGACATATTCTGAGGCGCTTCGCAGACAATACCCATGAAGGAACAATCTCCCATCTGGCAGTGCAGTCTCTCTGAAATCCTCTCTGTCATGCTCAATGAGAA
This sequence comes from Gadopsis marmoratus, assembly GCA_036023855.1. Lineage (NCBI taxonomy): Eukaryota > Metazoa > Chordata > Actinopteri > Centrarchiformes > Percichthyidae > Gadopsis > Gadopsis marmoratus. The sequence continues at coordinate 25,143 of JAVQJF010129735.1, forward strand.
CTGGGGAGACAAAACATTCTCTGTCTGTATATCAGTCCTTATCAAGGCTGTACCTTGGGCCTCGCTGGATATCAACAAAACATCACCCCGCAGGCTAGGACTTCTCCATAAATAAAATCCTGCACTTTCTGTTGTAGTTTGAATTTATAAACATCTCTTCACAGTTTGATGCTATACAGAAACAGTTTATGTATTCATCCTCAGGGTATAAATACGGGATTGGATAGCAGCACAGCGGACAAACGTCTTAGCTCTAGAACCACAATTGTACATTAGTACAATTTCCTGGTTCGGATCAAATCGATCAGCTTTACACTGTGTCCTCTCTCCCTTCCTGTGTCTCAGTGTAGAAGGATTACTCTCTGAGGCCGGGTTAGCCGCTGCCTTTAAGAGAGGAATGTCAATGAAGTCACTGCTATACTGCTGCTCTCCACATGATGGTGCAGAGGACAAGTCTCCCCCTGGATGGCATGAAAGCTGACATTTACCTTTAGGTTCTTAGATGTGCATGTCCACCGCACACAGATACACACACATGCCCAAATACTGCTACGTTAGAGGGGTTAAAGCGGTTTCTGACCACTTTCAGCTACATCAACAAAAGATCTACTGTGGAAAACATATAAAAACACATAAAACACCTATTTACCAATGTGAAAGCGAGATGTATGTAAACGGTTTGGATTTCACAGGAAGTAAACACAATATCCAAATATTCACTGTTAATTAATTATGTTTGCATTGTTTGTATTGAACAGATGGATATTTGTATAAAGGCTTATATTGGGTGGGCAGTACAGAGTAGAACGTGTTCAAGTATTTGCTAGTTTTATTTTAAATAGATTTGATTCCTTCACAGCTGTATGCACATTGTATCCAAATGCGACAATAATCCCCTGCGGTATGACGTTACTGTCAATTTTGGTCAGTGAACAAAGAGCTGCGCCATCCAGTGTGACATACAATATGTGTCTGTGCGTGTGGCTATTTGCGTGCGAGTGTGTCCTTCCTGTCTGTATGTAGTCACACCTGTACTCTCTGTCATGATGTTATCAGACCCTAAACACCTGCTCCACAGTCTAAGGTCACCAACTACATAAAACTGCCTCCTAGCGCAGCGAGCCGGGCATCTGAAATACAGTGTGTGTGTGTGTGTGTGTGTGTGTGTAGGTGTGTGTGTGTGTGTGCGTGTGTGTATGTGTAAATAAAAAGGGGCATGTTTTTCTTCTACGGTCATTTATATGCAGGTCATGTCACCCAGCACATCGCTCACAGGTGTCATACAACCCTGAATTTGACCTGAAGGGAAGGAGAGATGAATGAAGAAAAACAGTGGGTCAAAGAGAGAGCGGGAGAGAAAGAGAAAAAAACAAGAGAGCGAGGGATACATGTTGGGCTATAGTTCATGGATGTACATTAGACATCGGCTGTATGCTCAAGTATCTACAGCTTGCTACAAAACATTATGCATCAAGGGCATATAAAGTCGCCATCTTTATGATGAGAAAGTAAAGAACTAAAGAAAATGGCAATATGCTTAAATGTACCAGATATGAACCTCTGAAAATGTGCTGGCAAGGCTAAACAGCTAAAACAAAACAAACACTGCGCAGAAAGAAATATATGCTGCTGAATATAATACAAAACAAGGACACTTTACCTACAGTAGGACCTGAGAAATACTGTGTGGGTTTGATTCAATTTCAAACAAAATCTAGAAGAACACAGTGTTGCAAATGAAACATGAAATACATTTGAATGCCTGTAAAGTAATAATAAAGGACAGCTCTCTCTGGACAGGCCGTGCTACTGTGGGAATGACTTTGCCTCAGGAAAAGGTTTTTGCTGACCTCCAAAGTAGTGAGAAAAAGACAGTTTGATCCTGATAAACAAATGTTAAAAGATAGCCCAGTGAAAGCTGACTTGACTGAAATCCTATGCTTTCTAAAGGTCCTGACCATAGGTTAAAGTTATAATTTAAATTAACTGATAATTCAAGAGACTTGCCTCTTTATGTATATTGGTGTATTGGTGCATCTTCCATCGTCTGGGCAGACGATGGAAGACGCACCAATACATTATTTTACAAAGGAGATCCATGGCCTCAGATTTGAACGCTCTGATCTTCCTCCTAGCCTCTTTAAATAGAACTTCTCCAACTAACCACAGAGGTCACGTCCTGATGAAAGAGGACTATATCATCAACAAAAAAGAGAAAAGCAGAAATCACAACAGTGGATGATTTCCAGTTCCAGAGATGTAATAGGTGACAAAGTAGATGACTCACAGCTCTGTCTGATTGTACAGGTAAAGGTCCCGAGACACTTAAATTGTGCAGCAAGCCCACAATACTTTCATTCCTATATACAAATACTCATTTTTAATTCATCTGTATGAAAATATGGAAATCAATATTAATATGTACTTTATTGTACAAGTACTGTAGGTAAACATAAATATTCCTAACAGAAATGCATTTAAAAACGTCCAAAACAGATACAAGTGGCAGCATGCATTTTTGGGTTTTGGGTTTCATTCTCTCCAGGTTTGCTAAGTCTTTGTGGCTGGAGCTTGCTCATTTAAAAGGATACTCCTTTCCAACTAAAGACAGGCTGAGATCCAGTGTGTCTGAGTCACTTTCTGTGTGTGTTGTAGCCCAAACCGCCTACTTTTAACCAGAACCTTCCCTCATTATGTTTCACTCATTTTAACTCACAAAATGTCGAATTGCCGTAGCAGGACACCACTTACAGTATCTGCTGCTGTTGAATTTCAAATCTAGCTTAATGTAAAAACAAATAGTACTTTCACTGATTTCCTTCAAATAATAAAAACATTGTATGTAGTTTTTAACATACTGTACCTATAAATGAAATGAACTTTGTTTTGTGTGGTAATTTTATGTTAAGATTTTGTTCATATTAACAAAATGAGAAAAGTTGAATACAAGACTAAAGTACAGTTTTACTTCTGTGAACAAACAATAAAGCAGCGTCACTACAAACCATCTTCCAGCATACCATTCTGCCATCGGCTGTATGAAATTTCAGATAATTAATTGGTGAACCGCAGTTATTAATAAACGAGGCAGGCCACAGAATAATATCCTCCAGGTTGCAAAGCAAACTGTATGAAAGAACTCCTATTGTCAAACAGGTTCTTAACAAGGCTGCAGGACATCACCGTATTGGCTGGATTACTGTGTGTAGATTGTGTGTGGGGGGGGGGGAATTGCATTACATTGTTGTGCCTGTTGGTGTTTTTGCTCAGAAATACTTTAATTTCCAATCCTTAATGACAAACAAGAAAGCTTTTCTGATTGAAAACAATTCCAGCACTTCAAGCCATAACAAAAATCATGACAGGAGCATTTTTACCAAAAGGAAGACATTTCACGCACTGAGAGCCTTTTGTGATATTTTCTCTCCCTCCCTCCCTCCCTCTTACCCCCCCCCCCCCTCCCTGTCTCTTTCCTTTGTGTGCGTAAATCATCTCTTCCCTGCGGCCTGTCTGTGATCATGTTGATGGGAAACAAAGAAATCATCTTGAATGGCACATTAATTTCCTCCGTTCTCCCCCTGCCCTCTGCCTAATGAAATCCCCTCTGCCACGGGGCCTGAGGAGCCACACTGGCAAGCCGTCACCAGCCAGCAAATATGTTTACCTTGGAGCACTACGCTAATGGACTGTTTACTAGGGGGAGGCAGCGAGGGGTGTTACAGAGACCAGGCAGCAGTGGGTCTGGGGTGTGTGTTCTTCAGACCAAATGACAGCTCCTTTGCCCCCCACCATCGCCACAAATCAGCAAGACCTCCAACCACCTGATCTAGAGTAGCTGTCACCAATAAAGACTTCAGATGGAAGACCACAATGCAAAGAAACATGAATTGATTGCTCTGAGGTAAAATAAATCTCAAGTCCGACTTGTGACTGTACACAGTGGTTGGCAGGGTTGTGTAGTTAACTTGAAAACTGTGTCTACACAAGGTTCAGTCCCTCTTGTCAGCAAGCCTTTAACACAGGTTTGGTTTCACATTTCCCCTTAATCATTTTATATTGACGGCAGTATCTGTGTTTGTAACTAAGATGTCTTTTTACAAATTTTGCTCCAAAATACAAACTAGAACTCTAGTTCATTTTAAACCTAGATTGCTGTCTTGGCTAATTCTGTAATAAACTGACTGCTCCCAAAGTCACCAAACCTCCACCTCAGCATGCCTGTCCAGTTGTGGTATCTGTCTGTGTGACGCTGCAATTCATGCAGGGGTTATCAGATCAGATCAGACGCATCCCTCCGGTGTTTAATCCCAATACATGCAGGACATTAATCATGGGCATCCTCTGGCTGAAGGAGATCATATATGAGGTAGAAAACATGCCACAGCAACAGAAAACTGTAGCCACTGTAATGCCTCCTGGCATACTGCAAAAACACTAAAGCCAGTATAATATTTAAGTTCTCAGTCAGAATACGTATTAATGAAGCAGCGGTATGACAAACATGAGTGTAAATTAATGTTGAGGTTAGGAGCTACACACTAGGAAAAATATTAAAGAAAGAAGCAACCTTTAAAAAGTGCTAATCCATGGGGGGGGGGACACTATGGAGATCAAAAGGTGCAAAAACAAAGGAAAGTCTTGTGAATTTGTGTAAACGTCAGTAGCTGTAACACATGCTGTACAGTGTGCAGCATGTGATGTCTGAAGTGCTGTGTTGGTCGCAAACTGTCACCCAAGCATCCAGACACCCCATGACAAACACCCGGGGTCCTTTAACCATCAGTGGACAACTCCTGAGAGATAAAGCTATGTGAAATTTGCCTTTCCCCAAATGACAAGGCCACAGAGATGTTGCAGACAGTGAGGCACCTTCTGCCAAAGTTTCTCCTGTTTTGGACTCATCACTACACTCCTATCCAAGTACAGCTTGCAACCTGGCCTTCATCCCTTTTTAAACATCATCAGTACCATAAATAATCTTGAATTAATCCATACATTTAATAAATATCACAAATAGTTCTAATTGCATGTTGTGAAATTGTGGTGAAAATTATCGTATAAGTTTATACATACATTTTCTGCAAGGCACAGAAAACATCCAAAGAGATTATAATATGTTAAATTTTACATTTATATATTGATGCAAATACTTTGGTGCTCTGTATTAAAATGTTATTTAGTGGCATGAACCTGCATACCCAGTGAATTATAAAAGCACATACATATGGTGTAAGATGACAGAATCAAGAATATTATTTGGCAGTCAAACCTATAATATGACATAAAAGATTGGAGGCAGGAAAAGACCCAGTTTGGCGTTTTCAGACCACCTCACCGATAAACAGTAATGAAGTGGGTGCAGAAATAAAAGGTCGAGCAGCAATAACCATTTATTTTAGGGAAATACTATTTAGATTATGAATGAAATTCCTCAAAACAGATTTACTTAAGCTTAACATTCATATTTAAATGGCTGCTTTGACGGCTGCAGTGAACCTTTGAATATACATTCAACACAGCTAAGCAGTCACTATTCATCCATGAAGGTATTAGGCCCAGAGTGCATATTACAGTCAGTAATCTGGTGGACACATTTGTGCCCAGCTCACAGACAGACAGTTTACAGGTAGAGGAGGAGCTGAAGTTCAGGTCGTCTGTGTACACAAGTGATTGTGCATTAAATGTATGGCAGTGTATGGATGTGCACGCACGGGTGTTTTTGTGTGGACTTGCCCACGTGACTTAAAGTTCCAAGGGCAACAGCAGCAGCAGTCTGCGATAACGCCCACTGTCTCATCTATGGGTGTCTGGCGCCTGGCAGCACTATCGGTGACTGTGTGCCTAGATGTGTCCCTGTGTCCCACACACACACGCATTAACACAGAGAGGGCCCTGCAGCTGGTGACAGGCTGCTTCTCTCAGTCTACTGCCAGCCTGTTCAACATACAGCTCTCTATCCAACTCTTATCTTCGCTGATTTCCTCCCCTGCCTCCAAACTTAGATATGCACACAGGCCAACTGCAGAGTTTGGGCCCTGAGAAGGAAGGATATCTCGCTACTTGGGTGGTGAGTCCAAAGCATTGACGCTGCTGCATTTAGCTTTCCCCATTTTGCTGGGATTAGTTCCGAAGCACTGGCAATATCTGCACAAGAACAGCAATAAAGGTTTGATCTTGCTTGCGACAGCCACACTAAGCGTATGGACCTGCAGCAAGCTGAATCCAATATAAGCAGCTGCTAAATACGCAGCTGGGGAGTTTCCTGTGATGCATGTGTTAGATCTACATTAAGTCCATATATTGACATGGTCATGAATTTCAATGTCAAATGTCTCAGCAGTATATTGCTGAAGGCTGTGATTTCTATCTAGCTGAGAAGGGAGATTCAAACCTCCCCCCCTTTTACCTCTGTAACATACTCTCACCCCTCCGCTCTCCTCCAGAGTCCTCCTTTGCTTTTCCCATGGTTCCCTGTCTTTCTCCCCATCTCTCTCTCGTTCACTCCCCTCTTGGGTCCTGCTCTTCTTTCCCACTCCACCTTTTTCTCCTGCCCCTCCCCCTCCGCTCTTTCATCAACTACTCCCCCACACACACACACACACACACCCCTTTATGCCGGCAGACTCCATCGATTGATTTCCCCTCACTGTGACACATTTGGTGCAGCCGCATGTGGCCTATTAATTATATCCACAGCAGACTCTCGTCACGCTCCCCTTTTCCCAACAATACAAGCCCTTGCATGCGCGCACACACACATGCACTATCCTCAGAGCAGGCACCCAGGAGTCTACTAGACAGCATCCGTGACCCTGCAGATCACCCTGTAACCACTGAATTTGAGCAAGAAGCAGAGAGAAGAAGGGGGAGGACTTGGAGTGGAGGCAAACAGACAGTTGAGGCGAGGTTGGGCCCATGTTGCGTGTAATCTGGCTAACATCTGTTAGCCGTCATGTGTGTGGCTCCATTTAAAGTCCAGAGTGGACTAAGAGCCCGAGGAGGCTCCCTGCATCCCCGCTCACAGGCTTTTAGCAGTGCTGCTCCAAATGTTTTCCTCTGCGCAGACAGACAGACCGAGAAAGAACAAGAGTGAGGAGAGAGGGCAGCGGAGACAGAGGCTGACACGCACTCGACACAACCCAACAGCACTTAGCGCATCAGACGGATTTTTCCTCCATTGTGCACGCGCGTTTGTGTTTGCGCAATTCTCTGCGTGTGTGTGCGTGTGTGTGTGCATGCATGCATCTGGCAAACAATACAATAAGCCTTCGCTGCAGGCTTCTTACAACCTCAAAATCCCAGCTTTTTATATTTAGCTCGTAATCACTATAATTTCCAAATTAGATACAGGCTGGCCAAGTACACATTCCTTGTGTACAATAGCCCTAAATGGTTGTCCTATCATCTCTGGAGACAATCTCAGGAGTGAGACACTTTAAATATTAGAGTGATATTCAAAGACAATCCATAGTGATGAAAGCAAGCGGAGTGCGTTAAACAGCTGCTGTTGAGGATATTGTGTGTGTGTGTGTGGGGGGGGCAGAGATTATGAGCAGATTAAAGAGCCTTTCTCTCCAGGGCCTCCATATTCCGGATTGACAATGTGGCGAGATTGGAAGATCAACCTGGAGATTTTCATATGAAAAGATGTTTTCCATCAGAGATTAACGGCTATTATTATTCATTAACTTTTTTCCCCCTGCTCACAAAGCCTTGTTTAGCCTGCTGCCAGCACTGTGAGCACAGTAGCAGAGAAATGACAGGACACTGACAAACAGAATACAGTATGTGTTCTGTGAGAGGAAAGGAGGAGGGAAGAGAGGATGGAGGAGCACGTTGTATCGAGAGGCATTTGTTGGCATGAGAGCAGAACACTCAGGACCATGCATTACATCTTACCATAAACAAAGGCTGGGGCTCATGCATTATTTATTGGCAATAATACTGAAGAGCGCGTGCATAGGACGAATACGTTAATCATGTGATCATCTGGAGTTTACACTTGCTTATACTGTATCTGTTGGTTTGTTTGTGTAAACTCGCTGATTAAGATGCTTATTTGATCAGTACTGCCGGGGTTGTCCATGCCATAACATGTGGGAGGATAAAAAAGCAAACATGTTTGCATTATTGTTGTTGTTTCCCTGTGATGTATTGTGTAACAGCATCTTTGTTTTGAATGTCGTAAACTACGAGACGCATATCAAATAACTAAAATTAGGAATTTCTCATCATAGAACCAATAAAAAAAACTGTCAAAGATCAGGAATGCAAGTTGGTCCCATGCAGCATCCTCATATTTCTTCAGCAGAAACTTGATTTTAAAGGTGATAAATAATAAAATATCAAACAGACGCAACCTGCCCTATGGTGGAGACTAAATTAAAACCAAAACCATTTATTAATCCTATTGACATTATCTGATTCATTTTACAAGCAGCCAAAGTAATTATAGCATCAGAGATATTCTTTATGGGTCCTTGCCGATTGCCATGCTCTATAATTAGAGAAAACACAACAGCAGCACCCAGCAGAGTGAAGGGGGGGTGCTGCCAATGTCAGGAGAACAGACCACAAAATAAAAATAAAAAAATGAAAAAAGGTCCCAGATCCCCCCTGGCTATTGATAACAGCCCATGGTGGTGCAAATGTGTGTGTTCCATTTTTGTATGTGTTGCATACATGTGTGAAGGTGTGCATGTGTGCATTTAAATGCGTGTGTCTGTGTGCAGGGTTGCGTGTTAGCGTGCTAGTGTATGTTCATAGATGATCCCGTGCCAAAGAGGAAAAATCCCACAGGGTGAATCAATAGATAGTGCTGGATAATGGAGGCCTGCTCAGACAGCTGTGTTCTGCCTCTCTCTGTGCCTGCCTTGCTGGCTTGCTGGCCAACTGACTGACTGACTGAGTGGATGACTGGCTGGCTAACAGGCTGGCTGAGGGACTTCAGTTAGCCCACGTAGCATCCCACACCTGCCAAGGCATAGCTTGCTATGTACTGGTCAATGGACAACACCCACTCGCTGCTCAATTCACACAGTAATCACAAATAGAGACACACATCACTGCGTGCACATGTGCATGAGCAGCAAGAGGATAAACACACCAACAAACACTAAAAAGAGCGAAGTTGTCATTGTCGTGGTGGCGCTTCATTCTGGCAAATGGACAAAGTTCCTGCTCTTAAACTCACACACACACACACACACACACACACACATACCTGCTGACATTCAGAAAAACAAATATTGGTAATGAAGTACATTCCTCTACACACATCCTCTTCTTATTACATGTAGGGGCCACAACATGATTTAAATTATACAAGTCAGTGTAGGAAAACCTCAACCTTCAAAAGTCTACTGTTACATGTAAAAAAAACAATACTCATATGGCAAAGGTAATGAAAAACATCTCTATATTTCCACTGTTTGATTGCATTAAATGCTTTACTGGAACTGATCGAAGGCCATAAAATAAAATCTAATTAGCCAAATAATTAGACAAATGTGTCAATACGTCAATCAGCTTTTTCGCCTCCCTTTTTTCTCACAAAGGCAATGCAGAGACAATTCTCTCTCTGCCAGACTTCATAATCAATACCAATAAAAAAAGAAATCCTTTATCTAATTTCCTTACGTTCACCCTTTATTGATCTACGGTTTACGAGATAACAAAAGATCCAATAAATATTAACAATTGCCCCAGAACTGATGGAAATTAACAGATTACAGCCATGTATCCAAACATGAATGATAAATTCTCTCACACTTTCTAGACCCATTAAAAAGTATCATTTACAAAGATCATCTGACTGAAGCTTTCAATTAAATATCTGCCGAGAGCGTAAAGGCATAAATGATGAAACGGTGCAGCAGATTTTCATGTAAGATTAAAGCAGGGGATAAAACAAAAAAATGGTTATGTTTCAGATGAATTTGTCCATCCACAGTCCAGTCTGCAGTTTCACTGGTTATCTTCCCCCCTACACCCGTATCTCCCCTTGGTTTGGAGGTTTCAGTTGTGGTGCCATAACTGATAAAAAGCCGACAGAAAAAAGAATGCAGAAAAATACTCCTTAATTAAAGAGCCATAAAGAAGTACTGAAGGTTTGTACTACACATCCAAACACACACACACACACACACAGAATAACACAGCTACTGCAGGCTTGATGTGCTGTGGCTAATGAGAAAGGACAGTAGACCACAGTTAACATGTCTCTTCCTCTCCAGTAAAAATGAGTTCATCGTTTCACATCATTATTCAAATCAAGCCCCTAATTCCTAAAATATTTGCATATTTTAAGACTGTCTGGCCTTTTTTCTTGCCTTAGGCTGATGCAAGTCGCAGTGATACAGACAGAAATGTTCGCTTCTAGTGAACGAGCTGCAGAAATCGTTCACATCACATATAGTGCACCTACAGTCACAGTTGTCCAGAGCCCAACACTTAAATGAACCTATGGGAATGTTTGTCACGGGCCAGCAGAAAGCTCACCTCTATTATTTATAATTCATGACACATCAGACATTAACTGTCGACGTTACTCAGCTCACGTCTTGCTCAGTCATCAGTGCCGACAGACACGGCATGGCTAGAATGTGTCACATATATATCATGTGAATTAATTTAGCTGCATAGTATTTATGACCACAATTATTAACACAGACAAGTGCAGACAACTGGTCCCAAGACACTGAACATGAAGAATAATTCTGAGCTTGGGCTTCAACGAACGATTATTTTCATTATCTAGTCATCTGTTGATTGTTGATAAATTGATTAAGCATTTATTCAAATGTCAGAAAAAAGTTTTTTGTCTGACAAGTCAAAACAATTAACCAATTATCTAAACAGTTGCTGATTATTTTTCTGTCAATCAATTAATCGACTAATCATATCAGCTCTACGGTGAACACTTTCCATTAAGCCTGTGTATGATTTGAAAATGTTGCCAGTACCGATACCAAAATAATACTTTTCCCTTGCTCTGGGAGTACGAACCTTTTTTTTCAACAGTCCTAGACAAGCAACCATTCAAAAACTTTGCCTGAATAAAATACAGTCCAAAATAAAGAATCTGATCAAAGAGTAAGTACAAAAGACTGAATTTAATGGTGCATTCAATGCCCACTTTTTGGGAACTAACAGCTTTTGATCAGCTTTTAATTACATTTCAGCATTAGTGGAAGAACATTAACATCATACTGAAGTAAAACACCACACTATAAAAGTAAACCTTTACAAGTAAAGGTTCTGCATTAAACTCTTTACTTTTCTTTACTTCATGTAAATTTACAGAAGAATTAGCTATATATTTTTAGACTATTCCCCAATTATTATTCAGGCCTCAACTCATTTTAGCTAATTTCAACTGCTTCATAAACTGTTTGGTAGTTTATGCATCATATTCTACATGTTCTGTGTGAAACATTGTAATCTGTAAAGTAACTAAAGTTGTCAAATGTAACTGAATACTGAAGTACAAGTACCTTTAAAATTGTACTTAAGGACAATATTTGAGTAAATGTACTTAGTTCTTTTTAACCACAGTCGTTGCTAAAAAAAACACTACCGAGGTTTGATACAAAACCCTGTCTTCCACTTCACTATTAAAAATACAAGTTCATTTTTCAAAATCGTCTTTGCTGAATTTGTAGCATGACCCCGAGTGACACGAAGGAGGACATGGGACACTATGTCTCTGTGAGGCTGTAGATGTGGATCCACCACCTGATCCTCTGAATGGACCCGATACCAAACAGGTCAACAAAGCTCCAGGAACACATGGGTCATGTTAGACCTACCGTGAACGGTGCAAGGCACACCGTACAGTGCATTATCCTGAGCTGCTCGAGTGTGTGTGCGTGCGTGCGTGTGCGCGTGCGTGCGTGTGGAGAGTAAGTGTGCTGTATTCACATTAGCTAAATGGAACGTCACTGAACCATGTCACTGGCGCAATCAATAGACACAGACATCTGGTTAGTGATGGTATGTAAAGTATGCATGTTTGCATGTGTGTGTGTGTGTGTGTGTGTGTAGGCGCAGGCTATTGTCTACAGTCCTCTGAGTCATGTAACATTGCACTGCCTTTGTAATAGAAGAGGAGAGTTCCTGTAATGATTTATTCATCGCAACATCAAAGATACATCCAAGCACAGGTGTCAAAACTCCCATATTGCAAGTCATTTCCACAGAGTGCCAATTTTTCAACATTTATTCCCATTCTAAGGAGAGCCACTGCTTCGTATTTCCAGCATTTTGCAAGAGTTTCTGCACGGCACAAGCAGTGCACCGAACGATGATTCACATATAACAAACAAAAATGAAATAAAACAAGAATAAACTGAAAAAGAGCGTGAGACCGCCGGAGAGACAGACACATACACACGCAGAAATACAGAGAGATGAGTGCTAGTGTGAATAGGAGGGAGAGAGAGTATGCTGAATCCCACTCAGACCACCTGCTCATCAGTTCCTCTGGCACAACAGATACTGTCATTGTCCACACAAACACAAACATGCATGCACACACACACACTAAGCTCAAATATAAAAATCTCCCGGTGCGCTCACAGAAAGCCTTTCCCAGTCCCTCCCACATCAGATGCTGGGCACACAGACTTGATTTAAAACTGTTAGGTGCCATTCAATATGGGTTTGGTTTAGAGCCAAACCATCGGACATTTCTCAAAGGTTCTGCTCAGTTACCTGCCTGGTAATTTGTTCCAGCATACTTCAGAAAAGTAGCCTTTGGTGTGTTTGTAGGGGCAGTGTCAAGTTCCTTACATGGACTATGTTTTTGTTTTCTTCATTGTTCACCGGTTGTTCCTGTTCAATAATAATTTGTGCAACTTCTGCTTAATTTAAAAAGATTGTTAGCGAACAGGAACAAAGAGGAGATTCTGCTTGGTTAAAGGTTTCGCCAATTAGCAGAAATGTCACGGCCGCAGCAAACATTTCACACAAAATAAAAAAATAAGCACAAAATAAGCCAATTCCATATGTCAGGGCATCAAGCTAACACTTGGGAATTATAAAGTAGGTCTTTTAATTAAGATAATCATAATTTCATGCCACAGTCGCAACATGAAAAAAGAAGAAATGTTTTAAAACCATTTTGAATGAATGTATTAGGGTCATATCCAGAACACACATAACAAGTTAACAATATACCAATAAACCAATAGTGATGACCTGCTGATCCTTAAAGGAAAACGAGAACATTATATAATAAACCAGCTGAACATTATTTAAAAAGTAAAAGAAATCAACAACGTTTTTAGCATGAGCCAATATGTTATACAGCGGATAACATGGTCTCTGCAACGCCCCGGCCCACTGCCACCTCCCCCCCACTTATTATTCTCCATTGAGGGGATTCCATTGAAGGGACAGGTGCAGCTATGCATCAGCCCTACCCCATAGTGAAAAAGACAGTGTACGTGCAGTCACACAAATATATAACACACACAATCATATGTGCAAGCACTCTCCGCCCCAACTGGCTGTGTATTGTTTGGTCAGAGTGTCTGTGTGTGTGTGTGGGGGGGGGGGGGGGAGATACATAGGTGCCCAAGGTAATGGCACCTGGGGTTATTCAGGCCTAAATGGCAGCTCTGGCTACACTGCAGCTCACAAAGTGCCTGTATGAGCACTGCAGAGACTAATGCGCCTGTGCACACAATGTATCGCTCAACTACAAAGGACAGGTGTGTGCATGTCACTAAATTGTCCCCCCGTTGTCTGGGCCTCTCCGAGTGGCAGGCCCTGTCCATTAGCCGCAATTTAACAGGATGATCAGAGTGCTTGAAAAGGGCCACATCAAACAGGTCTGGAGAATCCCAGGTGCCCGACGCAAACACAGGCATCGGCAATAACCAAGCCCACTTACAGGTCTAATGTATTCTGTGAGGGAAATGAAGATGTTCCTCCTCCATCCAAGGCCCTTTTGTTCTGCGGTGGAGAGACAGAAGGGATTGTTTCTAAGTTCACATGGTGTCTGGGTTATGAGAGCACTGAGGGCAATTATCTTTCTGAGATGCATATTAATATTTCACTAATGGAAGGCTGATGGTCCTGTTATGGCAAAGTAATAATATACTGTACAGAGTGTGGAATACAAAAGCTGATATTAAGTACAAAGGCAAAGTAAAAGCTCTGATCTTGCACTCAGATATTCACCTTAGTTAGGACGTGAACTCGTGCATAGTGGTTGAAGTTGAACGACACGGTAAAAATTAGATATAAATCATATACATTTGTTGTTTAATTCTCCTTCGCCTTCTTTTTGTCTAGTTCTCCGCCTTCTGTTGGAAGTGGATTTAATAGGCAAAGACAAAAGAGAATCATATCTTTCAAGGAGTTCTGCTACATTTTAAACTATGTGCACTTTAATCCAAGAAGATATGCAACTAATTTACACAGGCAGCATTCGCAGCAGTTCACTCATAAACTGTAAGCATTCAGGAAAAGCCATATTTTGAGCTTTCATTTTTTTTTGAAACCCTCCATCTTGTATGATATAATTTTTCCAACTGAATCTAGGGCAAGGCCCAAGCAGGAGAGTGGAATTGGGACCAAAAGGACACTACGTCCCAGGTTACCTTGTTGATTTATGACCAGAAGTCTGCCCCTGTGGTGACCTCTATAGGTGTCACCCAGACAGGGACGTGGCGCTCAGGCCGAGATGACAAAGCTTCTCTCTGTAGGTCATGCCCTGCCCTGCAGCCACTTTCTCCGAGACTCATCACAAGCCCCGGACATACTCCTCCAGCTGCATTAACTTCTTCTGGGAAAAGTGTCCAGCCGCAGGCCGAAGGATTGCGACACTAAAGCAATCATAACCACCTGCTCGTTGACGTGCACAACTGTGCTGAAGTGCACCGTGCTCTTTTTTTTCACATTTACTTCTGAGCCAGGATTTTGTCATGCCTCTCACTGAGCTGATCCACATCAGTTCACTCACTGGGCCGCTTTAATCATCACAAGCTTTAGCGGTTTTACTGTAATTTAAAGAAGAAATCAGTGACTGCCCTACCAACAGTAAAGGTTTGCACTTCACACATGCATTACAAGCAAACATACACACAGGAGCACCAAATCACTGAAAACTGAATAATAGTGATTTTCTTTGAGACAGGAACACTCATTCACATCTGAGTATAGTATGTGACCGATGAGCTTCAGACACACAAGCATGAAGAGATGAAGAAAGAGGCAGAGACCGAGCGTGAGACTGGGTCCTTTTACATTGACAGGTGTGCATCACTGGCTGGCCCCTTTGAAAAGCATCTATTTCCTTAGCAACTGGACGCCAGCTCAATTCAGCCCGGC
Organism: Gadopsis marmoratus; assembly: GCA_036023855.1. NCBI lineage: Eukaryota > Metazoa > Chordata > Actinopteri > Centrarchiformes > Percichthyidae > Gadopsis > Gadopsis marmoratus. The sequence goes on from JAVQJF010129735.1 coordinate 40,482, forward strand.
GATTTTAGCAGATGGCTTGGTAAATACCTTGCCATGTGTTCCTGAAGAGAAACTATAATGTATCATGACAAAACACATGCACACTCGCCCAAGCTCACGCACCACATTCACATAATCCACCCGTTTTTATGCCTTCCTCCCTCTTCTCCTATTTAAGGCTTGTTTATACTTTTTGTTCAAAATTAAATGGCGTTCTCATACATATGTATTAAGGTTTCACATTTTCTGAATTTATGGTGGCCATTCCAAAGTTAATAGAGTATGTAATACACCGTCTTCCTTTGTAACAAACAACTTCAGCGAAAGGTCTCAGTTAATTGCATAACCATGGTTACCGCCATGTTGAACATACTGTACAGAATACAGCCCAGAGGTTCTTCTATTGAAAAAAATAATTCCAAGGGTAGAGCAAATGCAGTGCCTAACAAAATGCCTTGAACCATGAGAGACGCACAATAACTCTTTTCAGCGGACACACGGTGGAGACACAAACAAGTTGGCTGATGAGGCGCAGTACAGAAAAGTTGTGGATGTCGGTTTCAATAGGGACCTTTAAATTGAGCCCAAGATCGCTATATGACGCACTATGCTTTATTCACTATTATTCTTTCTCTCTGCCATTTTGCTCTGATGTTACCATATGATGTTGACAGTCCTCAACCTCATCCATTACCTTCCCTCAAAACATACAAACATTTCACCCACTCGTTCGTCTTCACTATGCTTTCATTCTTGTGTTGTGTTTGTTTGTCACATTTGTCTTTCCCAAAATTACCTATGTCTTCTAATTCTTCCTTTCTTTTCTCGGCCATGTGTTGCAGCTGCGCAGGGCAGCTGGGACCAGCTGTACAGTTCAGTTCAGCTACAGACCCAGTGATTAACATTAAGCCCCGTGAGTGGCCCAATTCTGGGGCTTGTGGCCATTGTGCACGTGTGTGTGCATGTTTGTGAGAGATGTTTGTGTGTCACTCATACAACAGACCAGCGGCAAGGACGTCTCCAATGGCTTCTATATATGTCGTTGTGTTTTATCAGATTATGGTGCTGCTCGGCCTATTCTGGATGATGTGATGTCCCAAAGCTGTCTCCTACAAAATACGTTCATATGCTTCTCATTTTATTTTTGGAAGAGTAGAAACTGAGTACTTGTTTACTGACAAATTACCCTTTATTAAGCACCGCTCCCCTTAGTTACTGTACTGTACTGAAGAGCCCATTATGTAGTTTATAATGATAATAATATAATGTAATATAATGATGGCAAATTTACTATTCTAAATTCTTAGTCATTTTTGAAACAATACATCTTTGACTTCAGACCGAGGTAGACAAAAACAGGCTGATCATTTCTATCTGGCGACTGTTGATTTCTCTGGCTGAAATGAGAACTGTCATTCCCAGCCAGAGTTTATCAGCTGTACTTAGCTTGCTAGTTAAGCTAACGTTACTGTAGCCTCATGAGATTGTTACAAACACGGTCTCTGGCTGACTTAATCTTCCAAATGTACTCGGGGAACGATGTCAAGGGTTGCTAAACATAACCATAAAAATGTCAATCATGCTTCAGTTGCCTGGAGCAGATATTGTAGGAAAAAACTTTTATTGGCACTTAGTTTGCAGCAATGTTTAATATATTTGTTTCCTTTGTATGTAGATTTAAAACATAATTCATGTAGCTTGATGTTTTTACAAATTAGCTGTATATAAACATAATTTTTAGATGGCAATTGTACAATATGACCATGTGAGGAAAGTTGATATCTATGGATGGATGTAAATGGTCCACAATAAATTCATGAGTTATTGAGTTCTAACTATTTAGATTACTATCGTACACTACGGTGGAATTAAATATGTCTTCGTTTTCCCTTTAAGATCGTAAACGCAATAGCAGTGGTTCATATATTTTATAAATACTGCTGTATTGATAACACTATTTGTCATTTTAGTTAGTAGACTATCTAGTGAAAGGAATTTTAGCTTCTGATTATGCACAATACATTTGCACACAAAAAATCCCTTCCCAGAAAAAACATGTCCATATGTTTGTAAAGTGTTACAGAGAAATGTTCTAAAAGTTCTATATGCTTGTCAACAAAACATTTGTCGAAATGGCTACAGCCAGTGCAGTACCTGTCTCCACGTCTGTGCAGACTAAGGATGGAGCTGGCTGACTGCTGGCTGTCTGTGTGCCTGCCGCTGCTACTGTACAGCATGTTAATGCACATGAACAGAGCTTTGTGTCTCCCTCCCTGCCCACTGCCTGTTCACCACTCAGCTCCCCATATGCCGCTCCCCTGCGCTCCTCTCATCCAGCCACTGGCAGCTTGATTAAGCCTGACTTGTCACCAAATTACACACACAAAGTTTACATGCATTCCCCGGCTCTCCAGCTGTTGCAGATTTGTTACAAAGAATAAATCTTGAAGCAGTTGACTGAGCAAGTCTGGGATGTCTGCCGCCTCATTGATAGGGTGAGATGGGGAAAGGGCGGAGGGAGACTGAGAGAAAGAGAGACAGAAAGGGAAAACAAGACAGACAAGCAGAGCCTATGTGAGGGGAACCGGGTTGATTCAGAACCTGACCTAGCTTTGCATCTGCTTTGATTGGTTTTTATGAAGCGCCTGTGAGCACAGAATATAGCAAAATAGACTATATTCTCAAATGAATTCTGAGATTGCAGATGATTGCAGTAGAAGAACTAGACTACAGTAAAAAAATAAAAATGTGTTTAAGTGTTTTTTCTCTTTGTCCCTAAAATCAGGTACAACACTGCAAAATGTGTAGAAGAGAATCACAATGGGAGAGCCTAAAGGGATGTCTGCACAGGCTGTGTTCACACACACACACGTGTTTGCACTTAAAGCAATACAAAAGACAACAAATACTTAGACATTCTGAATTCTATGAATCCCTTAGTGTCTTGCTAAACATGCAGTAATAACTATTCTAGTGGTTTTAGATGTTGCACTGTTAAACAAGATAATTAATGGACAGTGAAAAGGGAAAAAATCTGCCATATTTTAGTAGATTGGTTTGAGTAAAAATTCATATTGGAAACAGGAGCTTATCTCACTCTATAAGAACGTTTTTCTCACTTGTGTTTGGAAAGTCAGGATTTTAGGACTCTACACTGGATTCAACTGTGAGAGGTACATGGTAGTTAATGGAGATTTTTCTGAAGTCAATGTACTTGAAATCTTGACATGTTTCCTCTCAATAAGCTGGGGGGGGGGTTGGGGGGGTTTCTCTCAGATAATAACACATTTATGATTATGATTTCTCTCCTAGATCATCTAAATGGCTGTGGCAGTAATTGTTGTGTGGGCATCATTACCCAAGAAAGCATGAATAAGACACAGTAATGAGCAAAAGCCCCGGAGCTCGCTAGACCGTTGATCAATACCATTAAACAATGTGCACTTTGAGCCGAGCTGCATTCGAGAGCTCAGACACTCAAATGGATATTCCTCATAGCACTAATGGCTTTGAACTAGGCCTCCATTACCATGTATAAAACGCTGCTTATTAACATAATCAAATCTCTCTGTGTTTTTTTGCGTTAGAGATAATATGAAAAGACAGGAGGTTGCTAATGTAATTAAGCGTATGCTATAATTACTATCCCCTGATCACATGACCTCTTCTCCTAACAAAGCTGAATAAATAGTCCCATTACCGTGACTACTGCATTGGTGCATTGCCGTTTACATGTTGTCTGATGTTCAAATGTAAACAAGATGGCTCCAGCATGACATGCCAATCCTGCATTCCCATTGCAATGCCAACATACCAAAAATGTAAACAAATACGGAAAATTGCTCAATTAAAAAGGGGTAAAAAACAGCATTTATGTCTTAATTTTTAGAAATTCTGCGACTAAAACCAATTTCTGTTGCAGCCAGAACCAGCAGGACTGCAGCAAGAAAGCCATTATGATCAGTGGGTTTAATTACAAACATTTTAATTTGCATCTCGGGGCTCTATTCATCACATCCATCTCGGCTAGCAGCCCCGTTCTCCCTCCATATGCCCAATAAATAAATAAGAAGCTAAAAGAGATTCTGGGGCCCGAGAAATGATTACTATTTCACTAACAATTACCATGATGCTAATGGCTATTGTATTGATTGCTCTGCCCTTTGAGATCAAGGTCATATGAAAATGTAATCAAAAAAGCTTTGATAATTCCTGCTGAGCCATGAAATGAGAAAATGCAATAGTGAAGCTTGGCTGAAATGTCTTACCTCCATTAAACTTGACTGGAAAATGTCACGCTACACACAGTGAGCATCATTATACTCAGTTGTCCTATGAAAATGAGTTTTCTCATTTCTTATCACTATTGTAACCTTTTGTGTTAAGATATTTTGATGTAAATAGAATATTTCAGCCTCCAAAATAACAGAGCTTACATGGGAACACAAACAGACTTCTCAGCATATTTGTCAAGCATGTGCGTATTTGTGTGCACCATAGACAACACGCCAGCTAGTGTATGTTGTATCATCATTAACACGCATCTTTTGTGTTGCTCACTCACTTTAATATGATGTTAATGTGATGCTGAGAGCTAATAGAATGATTGATGAGGTCGTGAAACTGATCAGTGAAATTGTGTCAGCTAACAGTCACCAAAAGTACAATGAATGACTGAACGATAACGATGCGCCCTCATGACTGCAGATGGTTCTACTGTACGGTAGAATTAAACAATGGCCTCATAAATAACCATTTAACCCTGGAAGCATTTGCTGTCATTCAGATTTTGAAGTCATTTCCACAACTCAAATGCAAAATTCACTCATTAATTCGCTGACGCAGACGTTCAACCTCAGTATATCAGCTCTGTCAACTCATTAAAAGCACATTCTTTAATAGAGTGTTGGCCTAGAAATGAGATGCAGTTTGCCAATATATTAAGATTTATGTTGTTTGTAGTGCAACTACTGGTGCTTGCTGCGTTTCTACAATCAAGATTATTGTTGCAGAGCATTGCTGCGGTAGGCGATGTATAAAAATAAATGACAAAAATCATTCCTAGGCATATAAAGTAAAAAATACATGTATCCATGTTTTGATGCAAAGCATTTTCTCCACTGCAACGCTAAGGGATTCATATACTAATTACATGCCAGCCCCAGCCCTGTGCATGCCTGTACCCTCCAGACATCCTCCCCCGTATCCCAGAATCCTCTGTGTGTTTAGGAATCAGGCTCCACCATGACTCTGCGTAGCGCCTGGGAAGATATAACCGCACGTCCAAAAATTTCCATCAATGGCGGCTCAACTCCTCCGCAGCAACTCTCTGATAGGTTAATCCCTGTATCACACTTCAGCACCAGTTCACTAAGCCGCTTAAAAGGACACATTAGAACGATGACAATGACCCGCTAATGGTGTTACATTTCTCTGAAGCATTATGAGCTATCTTTGTCATGTTTATCTTATAATGAGATCTGTCAATTGGGGGGGGGGGAGAAGATCCCATGCAGCAGCCAAGGATGTTAATATTTCACATAATAAATAATGACCTAGAAAAGGGAGAAAACAAACCTTGATCCCTCTCCCTGATCTGTTTTCTTTGCAGGCGACAGACCGGGCAGCCCCATGGAGGCCTTGGAGCTCGGTGTCACCATTTAGATTACTGGCTGCTGTGCAGACCAAAGTCCTCAGGGCCACCACAACACCCCCAACCACACCATGTGTGATTGATGACTGCCGGCTCCCATGGGCATTTTATAACATTTCCTCAAGCAATGTCCCCTGAAGGAAATGTGCCATAATTCATCATGCTATTACTGTACCAAGTCCAAATAGTAATTTCGTTCCCTCTAATTCCATTATGGTGTGCATTTTCATGCTCCTGTATACTTTTATAATGGGGGAGAGCACATTTTAGATTCAAACAAAACAACCATACTCCAATCTGCAATGGGATACAAGCACATTCCTTTCATCCCAAAAATATGTTGCCTTAGTGCTGGTCACTAATAAAGATCCTATTATGAGTAAAGGTATTTTCAAGATCCAAGTAAAGACTCGCATCTGATGATGTTTTCTGAATAATGGAGAATTGACTGAGTCAAATGGAACGTCCTAATAACTGGTGTTGCTAAGTGAAGCATTCACAAGTGCATTTTTAAGATAAACATCAGCTGATTCATAATGTTCTTTGCAGCCATTTCCACATCTAAGCACAGTGTTTCTGAGCGTTTTGGTCTAATCTCTGTCCCCATTTGGTTCATTCAAAGTGAATTGTTTTAAATTACAAAATGTTTTTTCCTCCAAAGTGCCAACCAATTCTGCCAAGAAAGTTTTAACATCAGAGTGAAGTGAACCAGACCATTGATTTTTTGCTTTTTGTTGTGCATAATATCATACATTTTCCTTTATGAACCACATTAATTGTGCTGATATATATTGTATAGTATAGTAGCTAATGTGACAATGACAGATAATAGCTAATAGCATAATATTTTTGTAGTGCACTGGTTCATTGCATTTCTGCCCTGTAACTCAAATTTAGTTGATATGTTTGCTGATATGACTAAAATTAACCGTAATCTTAAAATGTTTTGATGAGCCAGAACCTAACCCTTCTATGCTGACAGTCTATGGTCTACTTTTAGTAGCTAAGAACATCCGTTTATAACATATAGCTAACAAATTACTATAAAGTAGCTTAATACACTGGTGAATAGCTACTAGGAATAAAATAGACAATATAAACATATGTGATGCCAAAACTTTATTGTCGTAATTTACCCAGCATAAATCTTAGAACCTTATTTTTAAAAGTTGCTCAAGGCCAACCAAACAACTACTCATAGAGAGTAAACAAAAAGCAGAGATATTTATATGGTTGTTGTGGGAAGAGAGATTGATGGTTGGAATGCCCGAGCAAAACCGTGTCAATTATGCATCATGTTTTTTACATGTCCTCTGTATATTAATTATTGTGTTTTTGTTATGCATTTTACGTGGGTTACTGCACAGTCGCAATTAACTTTGCCCAAGCAACCATTTGGGTGATTGAAGGAACATACTTAATGGGATGAGAGGAGTTTGTTGTCTTGTTCTCTTTCAGACACACACAAGGGCAGGACAAGACACATTATCATTAGTTCTCAACATTGTGTATCACTTGCCAGTATGTTTTATGACATAACATCCATTTGAAAAGCAACATACACATACTGTATGTACAGACGTATGGATGGACATACAGTCACACACAGGAAACATAAATAAACACACTTACCCAGACAGTAGTATCACTGTCTATGACACTAATCCAAAAAGCGCTAAGCTCTATTAGTTTTAATTATTCCTGACAGCCTCTTGCTTTAATCTACACAAAGCACGTGCAAACGAGCTGTTACACTCTGCCTCCAAGAAAGGGGGACAGGAGAGGACGGCAGGCTGCCTGCCTGCCTGCTGAGAAGGCCTTCTCTGTGCATGACATGGACATGGGCTTCGGTGACCCGGCTGGCGCTCGCCTACGTCTCCTCGCCGGCTGAAGGCTCTGGGGCCGCCATGTGGCATCTGCTGCCATGGGGCTGGGCATGAGGCTGGGGCTGGGACTGGCCCTCTGTTCACCAGGCCTGTCTATAGAGCTGTAGCACATTTCTGGGACCTGGCGCTGTGTTACCAACCAAACCAATTCTACCGAGGAAGTGGCAAGGTCACCCCTTGCTTTGCCTGAAAGACCTCCACCTGCCATATTCTGCTCGGCTGTCACGCTACACAGAGAGGGGTGGGGGCTGGAGTGGGGGCACTTTGTTCAAAATTCAAAAGGTAATCTATACACAGTATTATTCACTGCAGTAATACATCTAATAAATAAACAATGTGCTAATTATGTAAAAAGCGTTTTGTGATATGCGTCATGCGAGTATAAAGTGACACATTAATCTGAATGTACAAAATCTCCTCTCAGTGAGAACCATACTGGTGCCCACCAGCTGACTATTTATCATGATCTGTGTGACATCTATAGATTTAATCCACTATGGTGAAGTTGGTATTGGAATGCATTCATGACGGTAGCTATTCCCTGGTGAGAGAAGGAGACGTGTTTACCCCTGAAGGTTACTTCTTGTAAATCCTTGCATAGTTTATTCAAATAGTGCCCTAACCATGGTATCCAGGATTTTCCCCTTACAGCAAGCAAAGCATGACCTTTACATTTGACGCTTGACAGTTCTTCAGATTCGCCCAACCAGAACAGATTAATGCATATTTATGTGTTTGTTACAGAGCAATGGATGCTCTTTATCTCTTAGAGAACAAAAGACAGAGAGCTCTTTGCAGACACACGCATGTGCACAGTATGCATCGATGCACACTTACATAAATGCATATGTTTTTTGTTTTTTGACCAGGCATAAACAAACAATGCTGAGATTGAACATTGTTTAAAATAAAGAAGATACTCATAGTATGATATAGTGGGTTGCCATTTTAAAGACAGGTTGATCAAACTTGAAAAAAGCAGCATAAGGCAGGTGACTGTACGGTCTTTACATAGTCCGTTTTACACATCGGCACCTGGTTGGGGGAGGATGCCGAAAAGATATTCTATGTAGATTGGCCAGGTTGAAGGCTATCATTTATCATGAGTGTATAGCCCCTCTTCAGATGTCAGTCTGACTGCTCCAGCCCACCACAATCTAAGTCAATGGCCTTTACATCTGTCACAGCGCATGGATGACTGTGAATCTCTCCAGTCTGGTCCAGGGTATCAAATTTCACAGCTTGAAGAAGGATCTGGCAGACATGTAGCTTTCACTAAGTCAATATCAGCCTTCTTTTTCTCACTCAATGCCACTCTTTGAAAAGCCCATTGTTACATCCCATGTCTATTGTCTGTGTTTCCTGTTTTATCAGCGGTTCCCTGTTCCTGAGCAGCAGTCCCCTGTTCCTGTGCTGCAGAAACCACAAGATCCTGAGCACCAGAAACCACAAGTTCCTGTTCTGCAGCAGTCTCCTGTGGTTGAGCTTCATCTACCTCCTGTTTCGGTGGCTCCACCAGCTCACCAACCGGACTCCCTTCCTGACCTCCAGCTTCCACTGCAGTCCTGTCTTTATTGCTGGCCTCCAGAGTGGCTCCCTCTACGTTGCCAGCCTCCTGGTCACCCTCCTGAGTGGCTCTGCATGTCTGCCCTGCCTCCAGGCCTTCCATCTGAAGGTTCTAGCTCATACCCTGTCCTCCACCCTCCTCCTCCTCCTCCACCCACCCTGTTTGGTGTTCCTCTTGGGACATCTGGAATACATCCTTTCCCTACCTCCTGTACCACGCACCACATGACAAACAGGCTTTCAAAATAAAACAGGAAACACGGACAATAACCATGGGATGTAACACCCATTCCACAGAGGCTGAAAGCATCTGTATTTAAAAATATTTATGCTGGCAATTATTTGCTGTCAAACTCTGTTATAAAAAGAGTCCCATTTAAACACCACATTTAAAGATAGATGAAAATTGGCATATGTGAGGTTCTACACTCTTTAAACACAGCGGAAAATAGCAGGGCTATAGCCCTCTTATTTCAGCCTAGGCTATTTGTGCACCAGTAGGATCATTTCTCTCCATGCTCATGTTCATACGACCTCTTCCTGCTGTGTGTATGTTTGTGTATGTTACGCTGTGCCTCAGAGAGTGAAAGACAGGCAGAGCATGCATGTCAGTGTGTTCACTGGTCTGTGCTCATCATCGTATAAACTCAAGGTCAGCTGGGTGAGGTCCAAGGAAAGAAGGTGCAGCAGTCTAAACACAGGCAGCTTTTCCCCCTCCGTCTTATCAAGGACTGAGATGAGAGGCAGGACACAATTAGAAAGTTAACCTCACACCATACAGACAGAATGCACAAAGGTAACATGCAGCAGCAGTAGCCAGGTAGCTCTTATACATAATGTTACTGTCTTGGGCCAACCCCATGACTTAAGTCAGATTCAGAAACACAGTTAGAACAGTTCATGGTAAGGGAAAAACAAGACAGCAGAGGTGGGTGTAAACTGTTTGGTCAAGTTAAAATGTTTGTTACCTGTGGGGCGTGTCTCTTCCTCTGACCAGGACCTGAACTGCCAAAATCTGGCTGGAAGGTTCCACTCATATAAATAGAAGGGGTTCCGGGGGAAGAGACCAAGTGTGAGGTATGGACAGGGGTGTTTTTTCTGTTTGGGGAAATGGCTGTTGAAAAGCAACAAAAACACCTTTAAGTATATGTAGACTATTTTAAGGAAAAATAGTCTAAAATATACTTAAAGGTGTTTTTTAGGTAAATTGGAAGGTGTCTATCCTTGTAGGGGTTGGGTAACAGATAATTGATTGTCTCTGGGAGAAGGCTGGTGCGCCAGGGGAGTGACTGTGAAAAAGCCAAAAAGGGCCAGGGTTTTGGTTCCTTATGTCATTCATTGTTGTGTTTTTTTTTTGTGTTTGTTCTGCCAATCATTGACGGAGACACTGTAAATATCTGCCGGGACCTTCCATTATGAAGTAAATAAATTCCCATGGACGGTTAATTTTGCCTGAGACCCCTTCTTTCAGTTGCCTGGCTGATCAGCCAACCTTCACAGTTACTTATAGCTGATTCTAGCCAAGCACCCTGTATGGTCTTCATTTTAAACAGGGGCTGGAAAAGTGTCACTTCTGTGTAGAAATTAGAGCAGGTATTAAATCTGCAGTTGGTTTAGACATGCTGAAAGAACACTATTAACAAATGGCTTCCAGCGGAAGGTAAAAGTGCACATCATGTACACTTTCACAAAAAGCTATTTCTGCAGAACAATTCTGCACCATTACCGAGCCACCCACTACCTCTACCTCAGTTATTTGGACATAGTAACCTCCACGCCTCAGTACCCAGAGTTCTCTGGTGCAGCGAAAATCTAAGCGGCCACATGTGTGGGAGCGCAGAAATAGTGCACCATTAAAAGGTCCTGACTCACCTTGTTTTAAGTGCAAGGTCTAATTGCCAGCCTCTTTTCCAGAGGGCCAGAGCAGCAGCTGGCAGCAGGCTGTATCTACAGGGATAGCCATTAACGATGGTGAAGCTAGCAAAGAAATAAGGCCTGCAGACCCTGGCTCCCTCACATACTGTCCCTCTATTCTGAGACAGGCAAACACCACAGGAGACAAATACACTGAGAGTGCCCTCTGTGACTTCTCACCATACGTTTGACTCATAAATGGTGCTATTATTCTAGCTCCAGTTCGGTCAATCTTAAGTGTCTCATATAAAAGGAGTCATTATTCAGTGTGCGGCACCCAGTTGTTTAGTAATTCAAATTAGAAGCACTTTAGCCCTGCACAATTCACCAGAGACTAATTTTTGCAAGATATAAAAAGTAGCGATAAAGAAGAACAGTGGTGTGTTCTTTCTTCCTCAGGTGATACATCGTTTCTATTAAAGGTTAACAGCTGTAACGGGGCTTATTTTAGACAAACCAAACAACACCCATTTGTATTCAGTGCGGAGCACAACATGTTCTCTGAGAGATATAGCTCGCTTGCATTCTCTTTCTGCCTTTTTATCCCTCACTTTTCTCACTAGGTGTGTTGGAGGTGTTTGAAGGTTAGATGCACTCAGATACAGATGAACAATGAGATGATGCATCTATGACAGATTGCTCAGAATAGACTGAGGCAGGCAGAGACACGGACACAGAAAAAGAAACACACAGACAGACACGAGCACACGGAGTACAGTAGTTCTTAGTTTTCAGTGAATGCACAAATTATTTACCATTTTTGGTAAAGTATTTTGTGTTAACGGCATGGATGTGCAGGGTTTATATACACTCCAGAGCCTCGATAATTCATAGTGGACGCCTCCTTGGGGCACAGTTGACCACATACACGTCAGGAGCGGGAGGCTGTCCCACACGGTGCAAACACAGCACACTGTTGCCTTTCTTTCTCTGCTGGCCTCACATCTCAAAAACACCCGACACGGAGGTGTAACTGTCTCCCACACTGGCTTGCTTACTGTCTCACCTACATGCACCCTCACTCAATTATTCTCATTGCCAAAACAGCAAACCTGCATGGCGGTTCTCAAGGAGGATTTCAGTTTCAGCAACAGTGTAAATGACCCCGGCTTAGAGATACTTTACTCCAGCTACTTAATCTAACTTCTGCCACATTGCAGGTGGGCTGAAAAAATCTCTTAGACTGAAGAAAAAAAACCAGCACAGGTTTTAAACCTGAGTATGTGGTTTAACAACAGAAATGCTGAGACTCTGTCCAGCTGGCCTTGTAAAAGTCACAGGCACCAGTGAGGGCTAGGACAACGCCATTTGTCATAACGTCAGCAAATTCAATAATTAATGGGCCGTATCCTATCACAGCTCTCCAGTTTACCCCCACCCACCCCACCCCCGTTTCAGTTCTCTGTACCCCCGTGTTCAGGAGCATATTGTAGTCTCTCTCGGTGGTCTACCATGAACGTTTAATTCCTCATCATTAAGAGATGTCCAGTTGCACCCAGACAGTTATTTGCTCGCAATGACAAATGTACACACTAACTGTTCACATTCATAAGGGCTTCTCACGAAGCATCCATCCCAGAGGGAACCAGCATGTGAAATGCAGTTGAGGGTGAAAATCTTAAAATTGTTTTTGTTTTTCCCTGCTTGATTCATGAATTAATTTTAGTTCTGATTAATAAATTATATAAGCTAAACATCCAAAAATAAGAAAAGGCTTGTGTCTGATGCACACAGTCAAATGTCTGCATTTTTGGCTCTGAGAATGTGAATCGGTATGCGTAGAAGTGAGAATGTGGACATATGAGTTTACACAGGTCTATGTATGCATGCATGCATCTGTGCATGCGAGTCTGAGCGTATGTGACCCTGGATTTGATCAGCTGTAACAGGCTCGCTGTTTACAAGGCCCAAGGAACAATGACAGTGTGTGATTAGGGCCAAGCAGGCCAGCAGGGCCCGTCCCAAACACAGCTGGCACCAGGGGACTGCGAGGTGAGCTGGGAACCACCCCATCCCTTTTGATTAATGTGAGAGTGAGTGTGGGAGACTGGGAGGATGGCGGCACTGTGCCCCACTCTGCTCTGCTCCTGCCAAGGAGGTGCTCGTAGGTGAGGAAGGTCCACCTTTGGCCCAAATGTCTCACTGTTCAGTGTGTGTGTGTGAGTTGTGATACGGTTGACAGTGTAAGGGAGTTATACATGTTTAATTAAACCTTCATTCCCATGACCTTTCATATCTGACAGAGGCCATTTTGAGCTTACGGTTAAGTTGGAAACCGGGGATCTGTTTCCTAATGTTGTGTTTCATCAGACAGTGAATCTGACTAATGTTACTTCACAGATTCTGCACAGATACAGGTTCAGATTTTAAGATCTGGGTCCCCTACCAGCTACTACAGAAATGTATTATGTAGGGTTGTTCAAATATTGCTAGCAAACTAGATGGCAATCAAGCTAACAAGCTAGCTATACAGAAGTTGCAGTTATTTCCCTAGTTTTCCCTGGTGTATTTAATTTGATGACTGTAAGGTCTTTCTGAATTCTGACTTTATACTGTTTGCTGAAGGTACTGTAAATATACTTGTATATCAATCAGTGGGATAGTACACTGTCTTAGAGTGGGACAAAACTCCTACTGTATAATTTAAATGTTTGAAAGATGGACACATAAAGAGACAAATTATTTTGTCACAACTAAAGACAGAGAAATATTCCTGTTTTCTATTTGTAAAAATGCAGCACTTGGATTGCATAAAAGCCCTTCAGAAAGACAGCTATTTGTGAAAAATCAGTCTCTCCTCTTCATCCATGTCCTCTCCTTCACCAAGTGTGACCACACAGTTCAATAGATAGATACAATTCAATATGTGCACCATCACCCTGTGTGGAAATGTCAACCTCCCCTCCCTCGATTCCTTTGTTGATGCTGACATTTAGCTTGATACCAGAGAGGGGTTCGCTATAGTACATCACATCAAAGACAACATACAATGCCACTATATACAGGTTCAGAAAGGTGTTGAATCATCTGATACAGACCCAGATTCATACTTTATATTGTCACAAATCTTTTCAATACAGTATGAAGAAGCCAGCCATGTTTTCTCCTTCAGCATAACATCAGTGTGCTCTGCTACAGCCTGCATTACAGCTACACTGGATGCTGTCTCTAAGAGACCACATTCCCCCTCTCCACATCTTCTCCACCTCTCCACCCATATTCCCCTTTCTCTATCCCTCTTCATCACCCCCTCATCCTCCAACCATCACCCTTTCCCCCAGGTGGCCGTGGGGCCGGCCTGAAATGTGATAGGCATAATCCCATTTAGCCTAATTGCATCTGCGGGAGAGCAGCCCTATGTGTCCCATCGCGTGCCTACCGAACCCCTTAGAACACATTATACACATTATACACACATATCACATACAAACCTCCTCAAAGCAGAGTCGAACATGTGCACACACACAGGCACAAGCATGCATGCTCTTGCAGGGCTCCTGCACATCACATGTACTGCACTGCAAGGTCCGTGTGCAGTTCTTTGTTTGTTTTGCCTCATCGATAAATGCTCCAGAAGTGAGACACTGATCTTGTTCTCTCTCAAACACATGCAGGGGGGGTTGGAAAACCATGTTAAGGGAAGGGTGCCACAGTAAATGGCCTAATGACTTAAGGGTTTAATATGTGAATGTGTGCCTGCACATGCATCTGCCGTAGGGGGCTTTGGTCCAGTGGGTGAAGGGAGATGATGCTGCTACAGGGAGATCTGGGGAGTGGTCCACTGCAATGGCAGCCATAATGAGACTCCGTGCTCTCCCAGGCAACTGCTCACGTATTATTCACGGTAGAGCAGAGAGGGCAGAGGCATTAGGGCCAGTGGCATAGCTGCACATTAATGATCACGTTAGAGTCCAAATGGAGATCCAGTGCCATCTCTGAAATCATCATTAGCATTTTCCATGCTGTAGTTCAATTAGAATATGTGTAAGTATTCATTAGTCTGTAATACGTGGTGAAATGTGCATTGGGGAGAATATTTTTGATGATATCCACTCCACTAAACCTCTTCTATTCTAGTACGTGTTCATGCATCTGTTTTTTATTGTGGTTCTTTTACAGGGAGGCTGTGACATATTGAGCTCGACCAGGCCACAGATCAATCTGCAACACAAAGGAAATCAATGCCCCAGAACTGAGTTACTCCGATGGGTTGAGTGCAGATCATTAGATTTTCAGTTGAATGAAGGACCATTATCATAAAATCAAGTCTCCTGTGGAGGAATTTAGTTGTATTAAAGGAATATAATAGTTATGTTCAAGATACAGATCATCACAAACATTGTTACTGGCAATGGATGATCATCAAAATAATAACTACTTCAGTTATAACAGTGACTGTCTGGTATTTTCTATTAAATGGCATGCCATCACTGAAGCCAAGCTTGTGGAAAACAATCCATGTGAATCATAATCTGTGAAATGAAACTATTATCTTGAAAATAATAAATAGGCCTATTCTGCATAATGTGCTATCACACATATAGAGTGCCATTCAGTACATCATATTCAAATAAGTCCCATATGGTCACATTGTTTTGGAGATAGGGACGAGAGAATGCTCAATCACCTGTTATTCTTAAGTATGGATAAAACTGCAACGCCAGTTTTCAAATGAGACAGCTTGAGTGTACCTCTCCTATATAAGAATAGCCACTACATTACAGAATCTCCAGCTGTTCCTTTATCCCCTACTCAATCCAGTCATTAAAACTTCACATCTTTTCAAACATTTGTTGAAAAAGCTGCCAAACCATACTCTGATATCTAATCAGTGAACACAAAAAAAAAAGCACGAAAGGGATGGAAAAATATGTAAGACGCGAGAGGTATTGGGAGAGACAGAGAGCGTGAAAATAGCATCCATCTGAGTTTTCATATTGTAGTAGTGTTAGTTTCTTCAGGTTGTTTTAGAAGACTTTCTTTGTGTGTTTGATAAACATGCATGTCCACGTGTGTGGACTTTTGTACATGGACTGTACATGTATATCCACATGCATGCGTGACCTCCAGGTCTTTGAGTCACGGCCTGTGTGGGTGCAAATTCGATTACACTCAAGTTAAAGCAATTTCCTGCGGAATTCAATTCTTGTCCTCCGTTGCAGGTGAGCTCTCTGCGGACGTCTGTGTCTTCTCAAAGAAATAAAGCACCTATAAACAGCAGCCTTAAAGGAGGGAAGTAGAGCCAAAATGCAATTAATATGCAAATTCAGGGGGCGACTTAATGGGGAGCCTTAACAAACATTCGTGTGTTGGGAGATAAGGCTGTTTTCAGGTTGTTTTCCTCTAACCTCTGCCTGTCCAAAGTCAAAGCCTTGGGGAGCTGAAACTCTTGAAAAGGCATGGATGTTGCAGGTAATGGATTATTGCACTGGGAGAAGTAGGGCAGTCTAGGGCTATGTTTTAGAGTGCACACTGTTCATCATGTCACACAGTCATGCAAAATGGCAGTCAGCTAACTGAAACAATTCACTTTCTTCCTTTTATGTTATTCTGTGGCTTTTTTTGTCTCCCAGCAATTTGCTCTGAATCCCATCAGAGTTTTCCACAAGTGTAAGGGGGGGAAGTGGAGGAGAGGAGGATAGAGGGGAGGAGAGGTAGAATGAGTAGCCTGAGGCAAGAGATGGAGGGCAGCAGAGAGAGGGTGAGAGTATGCATTCAGATTGGGAATTCATTTGCCATTCTCAGGCACAGTCATACTTCAAGAGGCTTACGAGAGACATGGAGAAGGGAGAGATGAGGCCTCTGATGTGGAATGACATGCCTCATGATAGAGGGAGAGGAGAAAGAGAGACTGCTAGGAATCATAGTGATAGAGGAATAGTGAGACCAACAGTTTGGGAAAGAGAGAGAGATGAGAAAGAAAGATGGACGGGTTTGGGCTGCAGTCCTATGGGTCGATGCTGCAGTCGAGGCCAC
Organism: Gadopsis marmoratus; assembly: GCA_036023855.1. Taxonomy (NCBI): domain Eukaryota; kingdom Metazoa; phylum Chordata; class Actinopteri; order Centrarchiformes; family Percichthyidae; genus Gadopsis; species Gadopsis marmoratus. The sequence goes on from JAVQJF010129735.1 coordinate 57,456, forward strand.
AGCAGTGCTGTCTGATGGATTCTAAGTCCCCAAGGACTCAACCCTCTTTTCCATCTCTCCACACCCCACCCCACCCTAATGATTCACCCACCACCTCCAGCCCCCCTGCGCCTTCGCTATGATTCACACCCACTCCCCGAGCTAAATTATCGCTGCGGTCCCTTGGAGAGCTCCATCACTCTCCCTCCATCTTCGGTTATCATCAAACAAGTATATGAGCTGAGACCGGTGCCTGATTGCATTGAAGAGCCCAGCTCAGCAGTTTTTATGAGACTATGTGCGTTTGATCGCACCCTCGAACTCACACACCGCTGGCTTTGATGGCACTTTTGCGAGAAGAGTTTTCCATCTTAAAATGCTTGAGTGTTTACAAGTGATGACGCAGAGTCGATTTAGTGGAGGGCAGTGTAATTCCGCAGGCAGGACACTATAAATGTTGATTAGATATTCCACTCAACCTTCATGTAATCATCAGGGACCCATTTGTATTATTTTCATACAACTGTTATATCACGTGGCCTCGGTGGTAGACAGCACGGCAACAACTCTAGTTCACGTTCTGCACCACCATGAAAGTTCACAAACACAATAATGTGAAAGGAGCCCTGATTATTTGATCAAGGGTTACAATACACCAGGCAGGCTTAAGTCCCAGCTTAATGATAATTACTGTAAAGGTCTTTTCTAGGATTTCTGGGACTGTGAGATTCCAGTGAATTACTTTCTTTATAGGCAGTAGTTCTAATGAAACATGCTGAAAAGTAAAGTATGTGGGTATTCAGGTTAATGTTAACACCGTTTGTGGAAAGAGATTGCTGGTGAATTGTCATCCACACTAGAGGCATGGCACTAGGTATGGCAATGTGGGGCAGTCGGTCTGTCAGTCCACCAATTTGGTCAAGACTATCATCTCAACAACTATTGGATGGATTGCTATGGAATTTGGTACTCACAGTCATGTTACTGGCAAGCTGGATTCAAATAACTATGTTGATCAGCTGACATTTCATCTGGCATCATCATGAGGTCAAATTTTAACTTAATATTTTGGTAAAACTAATTCCCATCAGCCTCAGCTGTACTTTGTGTTCAGTGCTAATCAGCAAATGATTAGCAAAAGATAGATAGTGAACGTGGTAAACATTATACCTGCTAAAGATCAGCATGATCGCATTTTCATTGTGAGCATGTTAGCATGCTGACATTAGCATTTACCTTATAGTAGCGCCGTGCGAAAGTGTTGCACCACAGAGCCGCTAGCATGGCTGTAGACTGTAGTATGGGTTAAATGTAATTTCTCAGTGCTGTGAGTGTCACAAACAAAATTCAATGGCCTTCATTGTATTCTCCATTGTGTTGGTGTGGAAACCAATAATCACAGAGAAAGATATCTGAAATCCAAGCAATTAAAACCCAAACGATCTGCATGGCTAGATAGAGGTAAGTGAGAAAATATGTTTGGTTGTAATTTGGTCCAACCAACCATTTAATGCATCCACACACAAACACAGACCATCCTCCTTCTCTGCCACCACACAGTCATGATACAGAGGTGATGATCTGGCATGTACTGGCCCCATGATTAAAGTGTATTGCGCTCACCTACCCAAGTCCAATCAGGGCCTGTGCTGATTGCAGCAGCTTGCTGGAGACAAGAGATGAGGGACTGGGGCGGTGGGGGCTCCATCACTGGTGAAGTGACACTGCGTTGTGTGGTGGTGCCATGGCAGGGTGGCAGGGAGCTCCAGCCCCGGGGAGGATCCAGCTCCGTTCTCCTCTCCACTCCTCTCTGGCCAGACGGGGTGAATCAATCATCTCCAAAGATGTCAGCATCTGCCCATGCAATTTCAGATTGGAATAAATGGCAGATGGGGATGTTGTTCCCTCTGTTTAATCAGTTCCACCAAATGTGGTTTTATCTCTTATAAAATGAAACCATCTGTAGCACGTAGGTGTAAGGATCAAGTGAGGGAGGACGGAGGGAAAGGGTGACAGAGGGAGAGATGGAGAGATGTGTGTTTGGTGTGTGCGCATGCATATGCGCATGTGTACGTGCATTTGCATGCTTTTTTTTATGTGTGTGTCTTTTGCGTGTATGTGGCGACGGAGGGCAGAGAGAGAGATGGAACACTGTGAAACAGAAGCGGAATAGTGGGAGTGAAATAAGAAAAAAAAAATGAGAAGCACTTATCCATTAAAAAGAGGGAAAATGTAATCTTACTGCGAGCTCACACCTCCACTCTAATCTCCTCTTTCTCCCTCACAGGAGTACCACCCAGGGGCCATCACCATTATATCTAGACCCATCTATTTCCTCCCCCGCCTCCAACCAGACACTGGGGCTGTAATTTGGTCCCCCTATAGCCCCAGCCAAGGCAGAGACATCTCTGATAAATCCCCTTGTTTTTAACCAGGGATGATAGTGTGTAAGCATTACAGTTCTCAAAGCTCTTGCTTTAGGGATCTTCTTGGTAACTCGTTACTTTAGGGTCGCCTTATTCCAATGTGCAGTAAACTATGGAAATGTCTAAGTAGGGTACACAGTACAACTTTGTTTCAGTGAAAATCCTTTGATCACATTAAGTAAATGTAAAATCATTGCAAGGCAGCAACAATGTCTAAACAAGCAGCTACATCTGCACACTTGCTCTTACACAGTGTTCCTACACCTTCTGAGCACATTATGCACAAGAGAGGCTTCCATTAAGCACAATAAAAGTAAAGTGTTACTAGGGTTTTATACAAGGTGGAGAGAGGCTCGTGGAGAATAGAGGGAAAAATAAGAAGGAAGGGAAGAGATACTGTGAGTAGGTGTGTCTCACTGTGTGTGTTCTGCACAGGTTCAGCCTTATAGCTGTCATTAATGAAAGTCTGACAGGGTGATTCACTGGAGACTCTCCTGCAGCGAGACATTCTCTTATATCATTCATATCCGTAAAGAGAACACTGCATACTTGAAACAAAATCGGCAGCAGAAAAAAGTATTTTTAATTGCATATATTACAAAGTTTAATTCTCATATTAAACCGTTTAAACATTTTAAACGAATAAACACAGATGACAGATTCGAGAGGAACAATTTGAAATAAAATACAAAATCACACATCTAGGAGAAGAGGCTTTTATTCCCCGAGTATCGACTGGAAGGCAGTCGACTCTTTCTAGACTGCCAACATTGGGATTACACCCGTAGCCAACAACAAGTGACAGGCAAACTGTTCTTTGATCATTTTCTCAGCCAATCATCAAGCCTTATTTTTCCACTTGGCAAAAGACATGTAAATCTTAATTATTTTAGATTCATGACAATTATGATAATCAAAGTAAAACTGATAAACGCATACAGTATGTCAGCAATGAGATATACTAGTGCTAATAGTATCATAATAATAATAATTGTATAATGCTAGCGTTATATGAAAATATAAAATATAAGATTCTAATATATTTAAAGTTTAAGTCCAGAGTTGTCAGCTTTTGGGGATATAGCTCCAATTTAGTCAATTCGTATTGTCTTAAACTCATATGTGCGCTTGTTGCTTAAAACCAAATTAAGAAAATAAATGTATATAGGGATAAGAATAGGGAATATTTATGGTATTTATTTCAATACATACTATATTTTGCTCAGTATCAAACTGTGCCCACTTTGTTCATTATAATCTGATCATCTAATTATGAGCATTAAATTAATACAAATTAAATACAATGTCTGCTGTCATTATTCCCTTTATGTGAATGGATTATTTAAAATTATACAATGTTTACAGATTCAACATTTTTGTTCATTATTAGTTTATGTGGACACATTCATTCAGTACACTTGAACCAACCAATAAAATGGGATTTAAAAAAAAAAACCAACTATAAAATATTTCTGAAATCTTTCTGCCTTAAGCCTTCCTAACCCTAAAGAGGGCTTCGGGACAACATGTTCTTTAACATTCCCCGAATGTTCTGTACAAGATATTTCATGAGCACAGATTGTCCTTCGTCATCTGGTCATTAAAAAGGTTCCAACATGTACATAAAAACATCTGAATAGCAAATGGTCATTGCAATTAATTGCGACTGGATTCCAGTACACAACAGTATCCAGATCTTCAGACCGTCAGAAATATTATTCCTTTGGAATAAAGACCTGTTTGTCCAGCTTCCTATTTTTTACTGTAGTTTTACTTACTGAAGCCAAGGACCTTAAGTTGTTTCATGCACCAACAGCATTTTCATTCATTATAGAGTTTGCAGTGTAAAACTACACATGATAAAAGAGGGGAGACATAAGTCAGGTCTGGAAAGGATTTTGATTTAACTTTATTTTGTGGTTTATCGCTCAAATAACTGCGGAGGTCCTGCATTTATTATTATATACAAGCACATTTAATATTTTTAGACATATTAAATATTTTCCATAAATACTGATGACCAGAGAATGCCTAATATTTCTATATTTATGTTCGGTTATAATACAATTTTCTGCTTGGTTTCAAAAGGCAATCTAGTGACTCTTCCTCCATCCTACAGAGACCCTGTCCCTGTCACGCACCCTAATGTGACGAGATGTATTGTGATACAAGCTGGGCTCACTACTTGTTCCAGAAAAGGACTTAGACTCATGCTGAGTGCTAAATGGACACAATGAGCGCCCGCTATAGCTGGAGAGCCCAGTCCACATCCACTTTATTTTCTGGTCTAGCTTTATTAATTTTTAATATTAACACAGGCCAAAACGGCTCCCAGTATTAGAGACAAAGAGACCCTTCCACTAGCATTATAAATTGATGTCAAGTGAGGCCCAGCCATTCCTCAAAAAATATTTTTAACCTGTGAATCAACACAAGGCATTGCACAGTGGACGCACATGGGAAAAAAAAGAGTCATGGAAGATGAATTAGACAGCAATGAAACAAAATATCATACAGTGAATCAAAGGCCCTCTCTGTTACACTTTCTGTGTTCTCTGTTCCGTCACCAAGTGGGATAATAGTGCTTCAGAGATGATTTGTTAATTAGACTGTCTAGACATTGTTCAACTGCGCTCAGTGCAGCTGGCCAATTGGAGATTGTGGCAAAAAAAAAGTGACCATTAAAAGGATATCCGGCCAATCCCATCATGAGTGACAATTCACACCCTGTTGTATTGAAAAGTAAAGAGGGGATGAGAGAAAGAGAAAGGTAAGAAAAGAGCTGCAACCAATAAACTGATAAACTATATTCACCTCACAAGGCTCAGATAATTGCTGCAGTAAAAAGCATTTCCGTTGCTCACTTGTAGTACAGTCTGCAGTGTCAGGAAGGATAACCGCTCTGTTTGACAGGACAGCGTAGTAATCAGTCATGTACTGATAACCTATTCCAACTGGTCCCAGAGTTAAAGGACAGGTTGTGTTCCTCAGTCTGCAAATAGAGCCTATTAGGTGCTGCTACACATCCAGACTCATGGTCGGAATAATCAGTTTGTAAAATCAGCCCTCTTGTCCATTGTGTCCTCCATTGTGTTCTATTTCTATCTTTGCAGGACGAAGAACCAATTTGGGCTCCAGCGGGCCTTGAGACAGTCAGGTAGGCAGAGAGGGAGGCAGGAGCTGAACAGAACGGAACAGCCAGCCATACATATGGATCAGGTCGACAGGCTGAGCATTAATGGCCTCCCTCTGGAATCTAAAACACCGGCACAGGCCAGAGAGGAGCTCCTGGGGGAAATTAGAATACCAGCAGCCATTCAGGTCAGCTTGTACGTGTTCACTGCATGTTACAGCTCCATTTTCCTCCCCCATCCGTCGCCACCAGAGAGACAGAAAGCCTTCTCTGAGGTGATTTACACGCTTGTATTATGTATTGAGTGGAGAGCATTGTTGACCGCTTTATGGAATACAATTGGTTTTCTGTTGAGAGTGATGCGTACAAGGCTGAAATATGGTTTGGGTGAAAGGATTGATTATGTGTGAAGACGAAGTGCTGCTTTTGCTGTTGGAGAAGTGTTTTCACATTATTTATGTGGTAGTACAGTATCACTGCTTTCTTGGAAGCTGAACTGGAAAGAGACAGGAGCAATAGAAGGCAAGGAAGTGGTGCTAAATTGATGAGACACAATACAATGCATCTTACCACCGTTCTTAAATTAGATTCAAATTCTTGAAACATTAAAAGCAGCTATTACCATGGTAGGCACGGTTTACAGCTGATTTATGCCACGGGGACACACAAGTCTAGATTTTTTTTAATTGAGAAGCCAGCATGAATTAAATCTTAGAATAAAATTTTAGGATTTTATTTCCCTATTTCCATCTTAAACTGTTATTATGTGATTAAAGATTTTGTGGACAACTTTGTGGAAAATCAAGCAACCAAACATTTACACTTTCAATGTGTTTCCAGTAAGTTACAATACAAATGAGTTTGAAGGCAGAACAATTTTCAATTATCTTAAACACCAACAGTAAAATATTTCCTACCAAGAACCATCAAATTTGGAGATAGGGAGATAGAATTTCTCTACCAACAATAACCTCAAAATTGCACACTGCAAGCAAGACAAGTTGCACTTTGACTTTATTATTTTTTTCTGTTGTTCACAGAAATAACTCTTGCCAGTGATCTCTCCATCTTAATAGAAGCAACAGAATGGTTGCAACACATTCAGGCTTGTTCTCGTTACATTGTTGAAGTAAATCATAACACAACTCCTAAAAATGCTTTGAATATCTTAGACTGATGATACAAAATATCACAGAGGGTGGAATTTTCCACTACAAGTGAAGGATATTGGTTTCACTCAGTCTCACTCCGATGAGTAACAGAGTCACCGTTTGTCACATGGAGACTCTTGCCAAAGACGCTTTCCTCACACCCCCATAAATGTTACTCACTTTTTTCTTTTTACCGTTTAACTCTGCTGCTCTGTAAACGTCAAGAGTTCACAGAAAGTGAACCCATTTCCTACCCCATCAGCAGTGTTGGGTGTTTTGAGGGGAACAAAGGGCTTTATGCGTGCTAGTTAAAGAATGCTGACAATGTGACAGTCATAAGCAGGACTTGTGACCTTGCTGAAGTGCCATTCCCTCCCACACACCCATTATATCAATACTGCCTATGTCCTCGCAACTCAAACTATGGTAAGTTATGGCTTGTGACTAGGGCAAGATATTGGCTGCTATACTGTTATCCACCAGAGAAATTATTATATAATTAGGATTGCATTGTTATGATGAAAAGAAGCAGCACTACAAAAAGGCCTGTAGGGATCGAGAAATCCATTTTGTCTACACTAGGAGAACTCACAAGAACAAGAATCCTGTCATCCTGTAATGGCATCAAGAGACAATTTCCACAGTAGCACAGTTGTCTACGAACACACGAGAGACTGTGAGAAAAGCAAGATACAGATCTTTCTACTGCTTCAAGTGGATTAGACAAATAAAAATTATTAAAATAAGGATGTAATAATCTTAATTTGGGTGAAGGAGCTCATGGTAATATTGCACAAGTCTACAGACCACAACAGAACAGAAATTGCTTTCTGACAGCTTCACAGATTGGAGTCTGGTTGTTGTTTTTTCAGAGTCAAACTTCAGAAGACAGCGGGTCACATTCACAAACACTGCTTGAATTACAACAATGGAGAAACAGGAATTCTGTGTCAGAGTAGATTCTCCCTGCTCCGCACTGATAGCTGTGTGAGATTGTGTGTGTGTGTGTGTGTGTGTGTGTGTGTGTATGTGTGAGAGCACATCCACACCTCTTTGACTCAACACATCATATCATAGACTCCAACCGGTCAACCCTTTTCTCCTCACTCTCCATCCAGCCAGCCATTCCCATCATCGTGCTTCTTTGCGCTGTCTTCATTGCTGTGTGTGTGTGTGTGTGTGTGTGTGTGTTTGGATGTGTGTGCCTGCTATAGATGAGGCAGGGATGGTCATGTCTTGACGCGGCAGCAGCAGCAGCAGCAGCAGCAGCAGCAGCCTGTGGAAACAAAGGCAGGGTGATTTATAGCCCCGTACCGAGAGCATAAATCACACCTGCAGCGCCGCGCCTTTAAACGCCCTGCGTCCTGACAGCATTTACCTTTTATAAATGATTGGGCTGAACCTCCCATGGAGCCTGAGACCACAAAGCTCACTCACTCCCCATCTAACTCTTCCTTTGTTTCACCTCTCTCTCTCCCTCCCTCTGTCTCATTTCAATTTCCTCTCCCTATCTATCTCACACGACATTCTGTCTCTTTCTCCCGCATCTCTCCACTTCTGCCTTCTCCGTCTCTGTCTAAATTTTGCCCTCCTCCTTCTTCTCCCCTCCATCCTCCTATCTGTCCCCACCACGGCATCCCTTTTTTTACATTTGCAGGGCATGATGGGATGCTCCCAGTGGCGCCTCACTCTGCGCACACCCAGTGTCTACGTCTGAAGGGGATATATAGCTAAAGCTGCTTAAAAGGCAGCAGCACTGCCACCACATCCACAGCCGTTAAGGAAATGAATGTGTCAGTCTTGGCCCTATCTACCTTCCTCATGACCACTTTTGTGTGTGGCAAATACATATGGGGGGGAGGTGTTGAGGTATAAACGGCATACACACACACATAATGCCACACCTGTGTATCATGGAGGGAGTGTGAGGCAGGGAATACACAGCCCCAGCTGCAGGAGTGTGGCTACAGATAAAGGTGACGTCTTGAGGCCATTACTTATCCAGCACAGCGGCAAAGGTTTGCAGATATTATACCTGCTGCCTGCACATAATAGCCCTGGGTCGGGAGCCACACACACACACACACACACACACACACTTGGATACACTCACAACAGGGTGCACACACACACACACAAATAAAACAAGCACAAACAACAGGGTTCACAGACAGGCCCGCACAGATTCATACAAGCAAACGTATACGCGCTCTCCCTGCTAAATCACACACACAGGTGCACATATATACTCGGTGCGATGCCTCGCCTCACTGAGTTAAAACAGATGAAAGAGCTGGTAAATGAAATCTGACTCAACAGTTTAAAATGCAGCACTGCGAGCATCAGTAGAACAAAACGACAGCATTTCTCAAGGCTGCCACAGAAACGACCAGCAGGAGCACCCAAATAAGGGTTTGTTTTAAGATCTCGCTTTTCTCGCGAACGCTGCATGTAGTCTGGTACGAATGTGTGAGAAGGAATGTTTCGTGTGTAATGTTATTTTGCTTTGAGTGTAAAAGATACAGTATAACCTCCCCTGTTTTAGAATAGTGGTAGCGTATTACGTAAAGTAAGGTGAAGTAGTAGCGCTGTAAAAACATGTGAAGTGTCTTAAATTTGTTTTAATAATTACTAAATGTCATTTCTCTATAATTCCCTTCCACCTACCAACTAATAAGTATTAACTGAAACAGCTGCCTCGCGGCGAGAAGGCTAGCCATCCTATATGTACACTAAGTGCTAGTAGTATTAGTTCTCAGCACTCATTCTTTACAGGTGGAAAGTTCACTCAATTACATAAATCATCACTGTTTTTCTATAAGATTTCCTGCAAATGATGTATAATGATATATGTATATATATAATATATATTAATATTATTATAAATGACAGACATTATTTTAACACAGATTAACATATTTTTAAAACACATATTCTACAACTACGAGTGGAAATGAAACCAACAACTAACTACCACTTTGAACAGAAAACATCTCCTCATGTCCCTGCTTAAAAATGCACGGTGGATTCATACCATCCATGCATTAGCGCTTCATTTAGTCCCAATTCCATCTGTTAAATCCTTACACACTTGATCTTCTCCCTCTAGCACAGGGTTCTCATACAGTTCCAACTTTTCATGGCAGCGAATAAAAAAGAGAGACCCGGACAGACAAGATGAATCGAAACCCAGCCAGTAATTTCAGCTCCAGTTTGAATGTGACAGTTGTTCTTTGTATTTGCGTTGGACGGTCTACAGTGGAAATGAGAGATGCCCTGCAAATGTGAGCTATTCTGCTGCCAGGATGCCGGTTGTTCTACTGTAACTGAGCAGGAGCTTGTGTGTGTGCAGAAAATAAATACCAGCACCCTCGCAGCGAATAAAGCTTTGCAGACATCCTCAAGGTCTAAAGAGATTTTTTTTTATTTGTAACAGACAATCATAGTATATGTTTATTGAAAGAGACTGTAAATGGCAATGCTTTATGAATTAGCAAGAACATGGTTAGGGCTTTATGTTGTTGGCAGTTAGAGCTGTTTATTGACTGTTATGTATACTGTTACGACGCTGATCAACAGGGAGGGAGATGAAGGACGACGGCTTGTCGTGGAAGTCAGCCGAAAATTGACAGTTTGTCCCTTTGTCGAACATATGAACCGAAATGACTCACTCGGTATGTGAGACTAATAATTATGTCCAGCAACAAAGAGGAAAAGCAAACTCAGACGTTCCTTTCCTCTGAGAACAAGCCAAACCCTCCGCGGAGGCTAAGAGGCTAATGTTTGGCTGCTATTAGCATGCCCTCTGTTAGTCTTGCAGAGAGGCCTTGCATGTAGCAGACCTGACCTCCATGCTGAAAACTACACCTCGACACGGTGCAGGGCGTAGACTCCCCTGAACCTAACCTTGCTCTGTCTGAGGTAAGGGATCAGTAGAAGCTATGGTTCAGTGTATTACCTAGCTGCATGCACACCCCACCTCTGCTGTTTTCTGCCCTGGGTTAATTGGTTTGATTGTTGCCCTAGGCTGTGGCAGATTATGGGGGGGACTTCAAGCCTTGTAGTCACTAGGGCATATAACACATTCAGATGGTATTAATTAACTATTCATAGGAGTCTAGCCCCTGCCTGTTTACCTCATTTTCATCACCCCCAGAAATGTCCTTTTATAGTTACTAAAACCTCCACCTCTCCACCTCCATGAGTAAAGGCTGAACTATTTCAGCTATGCAGTCAAATTAAACGTCAACCTTTCCCAGTCTGGTACAAACATTCACACAAATGACTTTTTTTTGGCCATGCAAAAAGAAAATATGTTGATTGGACAGATCTGTCAGAATGAAAGCTCAACAATTTTCCTTCGCCAAACTCTCATAAGACAATAAAAAAAAATGGGCAGCGCAAAACATGAGGAAATGCTGCACGTAGCTGGAAAGGAATGAAAATATAACCCTTTGATGGTTGAATCTGATGCTGAGTGAAGGCACCAGCTATCATTTAATGAGATGGTTTACCTTTTTTAAAAAAAAACAGATTTAAGCACTGTTTGACCGCCAGGTTTAAGCTTCAGCGTGCTGATTAGGTAGAAATACCTCAACTCTAAGGAGTTTCTGGCCTATCAGGCAGCAGCCACTCCTGCAGGACTTAGCCAAGATTTTCAGGAAACTAACCCACCGTGCCATGCAGTGCTAATTTTTAGGGCATGTAACAGTGAAGTGTGCACTAAGATATCAGGTCATCTTAACCTCAACCTGTGCCATGTCAGGCTGTGCTCCCACAGTTCCAAGACCAGGGGCTCTCCACAACCCAGCAGAACTTAGCTCGATAAAGCAAATAATTAGTAGAAGCCAATTGATTCCAACTATTCGTAATGAGCACTCACTGACGCCTACATATACAATCCTATCCTCTTTTGCACACACAGCACTGCAGCAATAGCACAATATTTGTATGAAACGCTGGCTGTTTACAATGAGTTTAGTTTCTCCTCCTCTCACGGCTGCACCTGCTAAAGTCTCCAGCCCTCCGCTATAGCTGCTATACATTGCGTGGCTAAACATCACAGGTAAAGAAATATATAAATAAATATAAACACTGGCTCTGGAACGTGTTTTCTCCCCCCCTCCTCTCCCCTACACTGAGAAGTAATGAGGGGCTACCTGTAATTACAAGCAGCTGCTGTCTTCCCTGACGAACGCTAATTGCCAATAATGATTTTGGAGAGCTGTAAAAATTCACCGGCTGACGCTTTCTCCCTCTCGCTTGCTCTCTCTCTCTCTCTCTCCTTCTCTTCCTCTAGAAATCACAGAGAGAGAGAGAGAGAGAGAGAGAGAGAAAGAGAGGAGTTGGTGGGTTTATTCTCTCCCTGCCTGTGTCACAGTCAGGAGTGCAGTTAGCTAATTTCTGTTGCTGACATATCAGAACCCTCAGTCGCCTGTTTGCCATCTCTCTCCCTCTCTTTCGTTCTCACCTGTTCGCCAGCTCCTTCACCGGCTGATAACAGCTTTATTAGAGCCATAATGTGCAGGTGGAAGTTTAAAGGTCCCGTGTGAGCACAGCGAGGGACAGAGGGGAGTGTAGACGGGAAGGCTTGGGTGAATGGGTGAGGTGCCTAATAAGCCGCACGCATAATTAAAAGACAACGATGCCACTAATTAATGAACGCTTGTGTTTGGCTGCACGTTGTAATGGAGACGGCGTCAGCGTGTGAGAGTCTGTCTGCGGGAAATTGAATTAGCCCCAAAATAAGGGCATGGAAGACTCGAGGTAGGGGGAGGGATGCATGATATGTCTCATGCTGCAGAATGTGAGCTCCTCTTTTAATAACAACTGTCTACTTCTTACCAAATTCTGATTTTATTCCGAGTAAATCAGAAAGTCGTCCTGCTCTTCTTGCCTTGCTCCGGAACATAAAAACCTGCAAATGTGTCTAATGACTTTAGAATTTACGTGGGAATTCTCTACAGACTGTTCAACTGCTTTGTCAAATCTCCGTAATGCAAGCGGCCATGAATGCGGAGCACCGTGTTATTAAGACCGTGCAACATTGATCGTCTCACTCCTAGCCATCTCTATCTTTATGCAGTCCGCTGACACTGAAAATAGAAGGCTCTCAGTTTGAAACAGAAAGGAGAAAATAGCACCGTCCATGCCTTTCATCTTTATCTGCTCTGGCATTGAGTGTCGTCGTACAAAGATAAGTGTTCAATAACAGAGTGAACAAACACGATGATACGGCCGCATCACTGCATAAAGTGACATGAAAGAGTTGGGGCGGTCAGTTTTACAGCAGTCAAACTCACCCACCTCGGAGTTGTTATCAAAGACATTATAAAGCTAACAAAAGAAGTCAAGACTTCCCAGCATTCATGAAACACTTACAGACTGCCCTCTTATGGCATTATTATTATTATACATTATCACAGAATGTGTAATATGCGAATCCCTTTTATCTCATTACCTAAACTATTATTACTGTTTTAAGTCACCGCACAGAAACATTTTTAAATGGTATACGTAGCTACTAGACTATCATATGAATTTATACGCAATAAGAAAAATGGTCATCTCTACAACGATTTTCATAATAATTAATCGTTTATGTTCATTGTCAAGCAAAAATGCCAACCATTCTCTGATTCTACCTTCTTATTTATGAGGATTTGCTGCTTTCGTCTGTTTTATGTCATTGGAAATTGAACATCTTTGAGTTTCAAACTGTTGGTCACAAATCAAGGCATTTAAAAGGTATGACCTTGGACTAAACAAGGATCGACATTTTTTCACTATTTCTTGACAACTTATAGAGCAAAAAAAAAGAATGCATTAATCGACAGTGTTCTAAACTATTCAAATGTCATACATTTTTCATGAGTTTTCTTTCAACTCTAGCTCCCATGCTTTTCTCTCTAAACACGATTCCATTTCCCGGATAATATTATACAGCATCTCCTCTCATCATAATGACAGTGAAACTGAATTATCCCAGTTATAATTACCTGGGAAACCCAATAAGAAAATTAGTTTGGACGATCTAAAAGAATTCCTTTTCAGATAAGACATTCATATTTGACAATAGACATGACATAGTATATTATTTCTGAGCCGATTGATTCCCTTCTCTATTCTATTCTCTATTTCTCAAATAAATGGTTAACAAAAGATTTTTTACTTTTTATGCTGCAATTGTTCTAGAATGAGAAGCACTTTTAATCATTTCTAACAGTTGCACAGCATTATGTTTGATTTCTTTCCATATTTCTATTTATTGCTAAAAAATAAAACATTTTATTAAAATCTAAGTAATCGTCACTCAAAGTTGGATTATCAAAAATAATAAATTATTTACACCAGATCAACTAGAAAATGCACGATGTGGATGTTCTCTGTAAATCAAATATGAATTCTTAGGTAATTTTACAGCGTGGGCTGACAATGAAAGGTGTTGCCTTTTAACAAACCTAATCACCAAAAGCTCATCTCTGACATATATTTATTCACTCTCTGCTTTGATCAAGAACTGCTGGTTTTTACGGACATCTGTGGCTGTGTAAGAGACCTTTGAACACCCTGAACGGTGGGAACCACATGCAATAAAAAGGTGCTTAAATGTTATCTTATCTCAGCTGCCTTGAATAGTTTACATCTTTATTGTCGTGCATTCATTGCTCTGTAATTATTATGTAACTTTGAGTGCCTTCTCTGTGGGAAAATTGCCATTGCACAGACTCATATTGATGCCATACTCCACGGAGAGATTTTTATGTCGTTTTCAAAAGCAGAATATTACTTTGAGCGTTTGGGAGGCAATAAAGCAATATGATATCTCACTGTTTGATTGTCTCATTCCATTTCTTTGTAACGTCCAACATCAAAACTCCTCATTCTCTTTCTTTAAGAGGTAGGCAACCTAGAAACACTGCTTGTAATGATTTCATTGTTTGGAGAGCTCAGGCAAGTTCTCCTCTTTGAATCCACCGATGACATGACAGGAAACATTCCCACACATGTAAAAAGGCACTCTCAGATAACATTTTTGGATGTAGCCTCCTTTTGGACACCATTACATACTGTACAATTGGAGATTACAAAATGCTCTTATCCTCCCCGAGTGATTGGCTGACATTCTGTGTAGAGAAAAATGATTTAACAAATTAACAAATACACATAAATAAATTAAAAAGACTACATTTGTAACACCCAAAGCAAATTCCCTCATCTCATAGAGTGTGTGGATTTCTGTGTAGGCTTGTGCAAAACTCTTTAACAGGCTGAACCAGTTTAGGCATATTCCCCACAGCCAGCTACTTTGGATTTGAATATGGTGCCTGATATTTGGTATGTAATAAGGTGCCTGCAGCCTTTCCCTCTCAGTGAGCAGTAAGGGCCTGTCTTCCTGATAATACCATGCATGGATAACTGAGTGAGACGCCATCAGATACTGGAAGCAGCGGGCTTAAGGGAAATGAAATTTATTTGGAGGCAAGAGAGTGAGGGCGGCAAGGAAAAACGGCGAGGATAATTGAAACGGGGAGCGTTCAGTTGGGGAGAGAAATTGAGATGTTGTCACCAAGTCCTCCTTATCATCATCAGGGCCACTGTGCAAAAGCAATTAAAGCGTCAAAAAGAATATCTGGAGGTATGCAGCAACCAAGAGAGCAGAACACAAGTCAACAAGGTGCCCTGTGCACACACAACACACACAAAAACACACACCCCAAAGAAGAAGCGGATTAGAATGACAGTGATTGTAATGATTGTAATTATTTGTTTTTCCTGATATGTTTCAGTCTCCAATTTTATATTACAATGCAAGCACGAGCTTATTACAGGTGCACCAGTTATTCAATAAAGTCAGACGGATCATTTTTCTCGTATACGGTATGGACATGTCTCAAACACGTGTGTGCAGTATTTAAAAATAATACATGGTTTTTTTTGCATGTTTTCATGACAGATATTTGCAATCTTTACATGCACAGCCCACAATGTGATTTCACTTTCACAGTTAAAAATAACAATTGGCTGAATCGAAATATGCACCACATTATGTACGATGACGGCGTAAGCCGATGCCAAGTTGCACTCACTGTGGTACCATATGAGAGACTGCGGGTGCAATTTGTTTTTTCTTTTTTTCCTCTTTTGTTTTGGACAGAAATTATAGTATAGAAAAAAATGTAGCTTAAAACAAAAATCCCTCCTACATAGCAAACTGTTGGCTGTGTAGATGTTTTAAGATGATGTCCATCCATTTACAGCAAAAGTTCTGTGATTGTCAGAAGTGGAGGCTCTTTCATGATTCACCTTGGCTAAATAAATTATCAAAAATGCAAATGGTCACCAACAAGTACAGAGAATATTCAGTGCTTTTTTCACACAGTAACAAAGGGGAGCGATGATGAGGGTTTTACAATCTCACATATTCCCATGTCTGATTTTCATGAATATTCTGGCATACCTCACTAAGCTAAATCTTGTAATTTCCTTTCTCCAAATTGAATTTCTAAGGGGATTTAAATGGGCCAACTATGAATGATGCCATGGGCGAGAATGCTCAAATTATCAACAATGTGGAGAAAAATGGGTCTGAAAGCAGACAAGAGGCACCAGGGGGTTTGAAGATGTGGGTAGACTGATGCACTTTCAGAGACAATTCATCAAAAGCCTCTTCTTCTCCCCCTCCACGTAAGCCGGCCACTTCTTTCTCCTTCACACAAGTTAAAACAACCTGTCTGATGATCCCTTCCTGTTAGAGCGAGGCCATCTTTCTATTAGTCGCACAGATTTTTAACTTCAACTGAAAGCCTCATTGGGAAGAGACAGTGAGAAGAGAGATATCGCTGCACTGCTGAGAAAAAGCAAAAAATAAAAGGAAGATTGGGTTTTTTAAAAAAAAAAAGGCAGGATAACAAAGAGAGAACTGGAACGAGTAGCGACAGACAGAGAGAGAGAGAGAGAGAGAGAGAGAGAACAAGAACAAGGGAGCGGGTGAGAGGAGAAGAGCAGAGTGGCGGAGGCTCAGTGGGGGGGCCCATAGTAATGAACAGGTGGTGGGGGGAAGAGAAGGTTAAGCCTGTTTCTGTGGGTGTCGCTGGAACCCACCCCGTGCTGTGTGGACAGATGTGTGGACGGGCCGCTAGCTAGCTCTCCCTGTCTCTCCCTCCCCTCCTGCCTGGCCGGTGCTGCCAAAGCCCACTAGCCTGTGCTCAAAAACTCACTCATTTATCCGCCTTTGTTCTTTGTTATTTTTGGACACGGACACGGCAGCAAAAAATTGCCTCTCTCCAAGGAGAATCACGTTCCCGTCTCCCCGTCTCGTTAGCTTCTGTCCGTGTACGATGCACACAATAATGTGACATTTGGGAACGCTGTGATGTTTGGTTTTGTTGTTTCGACGTGGATTTGGATCTTGTCTGCCTGTGGCATATAGAAAGAAAGATTAGGAGTGTTAGTTGCTTCTGTTTGAAAAGCCAGGTGGCTAAGGGAGTCCCAGACAGGTACTATTCTAATGAACACACATGCTTATACTGTTGTTGCTTCAGGCCTGTTGACAACCAGAGAGGAACAGGATGTTGTCACTCAGACCTTCCACTGGGTGTGTGTATGTTACTCATGAGTGAGTCGTTTGACTGAGGGCTGTATGTGACAGGTGTTTCCTTGTTTGTCTGTCAGACTGGTTTTACATCATCAGCTCAAAGGCAATGATTTGTAATATATCAATGAGGGACCCAGTGGAGAGAGTGGAAGTTCAAACTCTCAAGGTAATTTAAGTAATCAAACTGTCATTTAGGTCTGAAGGCATTCTCTCATTCAGAACGGAGAAAAAAGTAAGGAAAACCGCAGAAAGTGGAAAGGATGTGTGTTTGTGTGTGCCTTTCTAGGCGAAAATTACCTGTGTTGGCACAGCAGAGTCTGTATTTTGTCAGTGCATCGAGATCTGGTCTGCACCTGTTGTCTCACACACACACACACACACACACACCAGATGAAAATCAGTTGACAGCATGGCCAGCTTCATCAGATGTGCCCACTCCTGTTCCGTTCATTAACGTCCAACCGAAGGCGGCTGGCCTGAGGCCTACTGCTAGTCCCACTCGACTAAACAGCACCCCCACAAAGCAAACACAGAGAGACAGACGGAGAGAGACAGACATGCAAGCAAAGAGAAAGACACTCAAACAAAGTAAAGCTCAAAAAATGTGGAAAATATGATTATTTAACTGAGTATGTGAATGCAGCTGGCAAAACAAGAGCGCGATAGCAAGATACAAGCAGACTAGCGTTTGCCGAAGATTGGCGAGCACAGCCATAGCCTTGGTTTGGAGGTCAGCTGGGAATTTTGGATTGGCGTCGCCTGTGTGACGCCCACGCGCTCTGCCCATTCTCCCTGGGATGCCAGCGCCACCTGCTTACATTGTGGATGGCAGCTTTGGTGCCCAGCAGGAGGGCTGGGTGGACGGACTCACAGACAACATGTTTCAGCTAGTTTGTTTGGAAACCTGCGGCCGCCCAGCCAGAGAGAGGAAAACTTTGGGAGAGAGGGGTGAGAGAAACAGAAACATAGAGAAGGATCTTCAAGAGTTTGCCACATCTCGCTCTGTCTCACTGTCTGACTGGTACGTGCGACAAACAGTGACCCGAAATGATTGGCAAGTCGGTTATAGGCGGATATAAATCCAAGTGTTGAGATTTTTCCGTAGCTCATCTTATCAGGCATGGGGACGACGGTGGCATTCAGCCATTTTAACAGGCAGGTTTATCATATAATCATACACAACCAGCGATATCTATCTCAAACCAACATTATCACACCATATGAAACCGTCTGACCGTTAAAGGAAAGCTGCTACTGCTTTGGCCAATATACACGCCAAGTGTTCAAACCTGTGGGAATGAGAGAAAGAGGTGATTTCCCAAAGCCTCCCACTGAACGCGAACTCTTTCTCCACCATCAGCATACAGAGTCAGCACCCTGGCATGACTCATAACAAGTGATACAACCCTAGAAGAAATAAACATGACATAATCATCATCGCCTGCACCTAGCTTTTCTGTTTCATCATCAACCTACTTCTACCTTCTGATATGAGTGAGAAATGAGGGGAGGGGGGGTGCTAAAAATGCCCACATTATACGCCATATTTTTGAGTTATTGGAAAACTATTTGAGGGCAGCAGTGTAGTGGTTGTGCGTGTGTGTGTGTGTGTGTTTTTCCTGAGGTACGGGCGAAGAAGGTGTGGGCAAGAGTAGGCGAGAGAAGAGATTGACAGGACTGGAGGGGAAACCACCTGCGGAGGAGAGGAGAGCGCAGGGGCCGGAGAAGATGAAAGAGCGAGGTTTTGATAACTTCCTTCAAAGCCCCTCCAAAAGGTAAAAGTATCCCGGAAGACACACACAACCACGCACTCGCTATATCTAGTAGTAAGCTTCCAGTGTCAGATGAGTCTCTGAGAAGGCACTCTGAGGTATATCTGACTCTGACCGTGGATTTTTGTTTTAGTTTTTTGCTCCGCTTCACTCTTCTCTCCCACAGAACGAGATGGTTCTTTTGTTCTTGAAACGACTATCAGACAGGAAGTCAGGGCACTTTCCTTCTAATATGTGAAGGTTTTAGTCACAACAGCCCTCAGCAATATATTTTATTACTCATGAAGGAGGATGTTGTTGGTGAACTGAGGAGAAATTTAAACAACCGAAATGCTTTTCAGCCAGAGGCTTGACCTTCTCACTCATTTACTCCATTTACCTCTTTCTCCTGTGCAGTATCTCTAATGGCCATTAAAATGGAATCTGGACAGTTTTAATTAAGAGAAGAAAATAATTTCTGCAAAAATTCCCTTCCCACTACAAACATACCCTTGATATTTATGCACAGCCACGACAGGCCTAATCAATCATTAATATTCATCCTCCTCAAACTCATGCATACGCACACAAACTTACACATTCACACAGTGCAGAAAGGTCAAATCAATCTGCCGTCTGTAGTCCTCAATTCAAAATGGAAGATGATGCTTTAGAATCTCAATCGCGCGCTCTCTCAAATTCAAGTACATCTTTATTTGTATGAATGCGTATCAGCCATATACTGTAAAATCAGGAATAAACCTAATGATAAATGCATGATCATTCATAAATGTATACATGCATAATCGAGAACAGTAACAGGTCAAGTGGAAATAAAGGATACTTAAATACATGTATGCAAATATATTTTAGATAAATGCGTGCATTTTGTCTGTTTCTTTCTCTGATATGTTTACATTTTGAGCAGAAAATTAAAAAAGAAAAAAAAAAGTTGCTTGTCCTTCCTATATGTGTATGGAAACTCTCTGGGCAGCAATATATTTCTGTGACAGCAGATGTCTGTGTTCACGGTGTCTGTACATTTTAATTTCTTAAAATAAAATGGCAGTGATATACAGCTCTGGAAAAAATTAAGAGACCTCTCCAAACACATACCTATATACAGTAAAATCAGAGAACATTTTGCAGTGGTCTCTGAATTTTTCCAGAGCTGTATTTGGATAGCTAGTATTTGTAGCTGGGTTACAAATTTAACACCACTGCAATATGTAGTTTTAATCACATGTGACCAGTACTTATCATAATGCTGTTTATGAGTTATGTCCATTTCTTTTAGGACACTGACAGAAATCTTTCCCCGTCTGCACTTCTATCCGTTTCTTTCTCTCTCCTACCCTCTCAAATTCAAATTAGCTTTATTGGCATTACTATAATTATGTACAGTACAGCCAAAGCAGGTTGTGCAAGGTTTACAATGTCTTAAGTATAATAATATAGAATCTAAGAGAAAATACAATGGCTAACACATTACTACATAGTATAATAGAAAGAGAAAAAAATTGTAATAGCAAATAGCAAATAAAGCATTACAAAAATGATAAAACGTATATATGAAAAGTTAAAATTTGATAATTGAATGTAATGTAATGTGAGAACACTCCCTCTCCTTCTGTCTGCCTCTGTCTCTCAGTCACATCTCGTTAGCTTGCTGCCAATGGCAAATGTTTGTGGTTTGTGTCTGTCATGAATCCAAGCTGCTGTCAACACTCTCTGGGTGTCGTTTTAACTTCCCAATCTTCCCTCTCTGTCCCAAAGGCACAGAGTCGAATCATGAGAAATAAAATGAGGGAGAAAAAAAAGAGATGAATTGATAGCGAGCGTGAGAGTGGTCACATCACACAACACGGCAGGAAGTCTTCCTCCAGTCAATCATAACCGTCGGCCTACTCAACTTCCTGCGCGGCAAATCTCATTTGCTGCCTCTGCTCCCTCGCTGGTGCGACTATAAAGGGGGATGTGGGGATAATGTGCATTATTACTTTTACCCAATGTAAGTGAGGCAGGCCAATAATTGCACAATGTTGGAGTTTTATTGTTCCCAGCTGCTGCGATCATTACTAAACGTCAAAGAGATGCAACATTTCCTGTCAACTTAACGACAGTAATCACTTCCCTCTCCCCTCACTCCGCTGAATACTCTGCCACCCAGCCCAGCCCTGCGAGGTGCGGAGATGAGGCTTCTTCATCATCTTTATTGGATTCCTCCTCCAAACCAAATCATGGTAAACACACACTGCATCATTTTCCCATATTTTCTCATATAGACTGACTGCCTGACTGCAGCTGCTGGAATTATTGGCTAATAATAAACTTCTCTGTCCGTTCTTAGAAATGTTCCTGAGTGAGTTACTGAACCCGCTGCACTCCGGTGCTTACTTTCGACTCAAAACCAAAAAAATCTGTCACGATCAATGTCGAGGAGCTTGGTAACAAGTTGCCTCTCTCGCTCTCTCTCTTTCTTTCTCCCCTCCCTTTCCGTTTTCCCTCTCTCCCTGTGTGTCTGTCAGACAGGTGAATGCCCTGCAGACAACACACCAACAGGCTGACTTTACCTTCTGAAGGTGTTTCTGGGTTGGCGGAAGCTTCACAGGAATCACAGCTGAAGTGTGAGAGACAGAGAAACAGATCTGAGGGAGACAGTGAGGTTGCGGTAAGTAGCAAGTAAGGTTGCACGCTAAACTGTTTTGATGAAAATTGCTGGGGGGGTTTTTACCATTAGGGAATGAATTCTTCTTAGCATTATGCGGAGATAGTTTCCCTGTGGGTTGAACAGGCGTTTTTGTCTGTTTGGTGCAATAAATATGTAGGAAGGCTGTATTTTTAGCATTGTTAGCATTAATACTGTCAACTGTTCGACAATGAGGACTTTACAAAAGGTTATTACAGAAAAATACAGTGTGTGTGGGTGCATTTACACATGCACCCAAATAACGCTATTTCAATGCTATTATGAAGGAAATATTCTCCGAATTCTTATTTTTATTCTATTTTAATTTAAATATTGTGGCGTCTTTTTTCAAAGCTTGCAAAAGAAGCTGCACCTGACTACAATGGACCACCTCAAGCTCAGTCATGCAGAAATCTAAATATCTCACAGTAAATCCCCGTGCTGTAGGTCAGGAGTGTCTAATATCCAGAGGTGCATGAAAGTCTACATGTGTGACTCCCACCTACTCTTGTAACTGCTGACAATCTGGTGCCATCTCCAATGCATCTGGGCTGCTGCAGATCTCTTAACAGTACGGTGTACTGTACCATACGCTGCGAACAACGGTGAGCCACTTACACAGATGTCGTCTCCAAAGGTGAACCCATACGTACTCACTCGTCAAATGTAAACATCCACACTCTTTCACGCAGACAAATATACACACACATATCTCTTTTTTTTTTTTTTGCCTTATGGTACAGGGGGGCTCTCTTCCTCACGCAAACAAACATCTCTCTGCATTCCCGCCTCCCCCTCCGCTTGATGTGTGTGTTCATCCTAAACTTTGCCTGGCTTTTGATCTGAGCCGCGGATGGTACTCCTGCCTGCTGCCCTGCTCCCAACACCCACATACGGGGTGTAAAGAGAATTATTCATTGTTTTCACCACACAACAAAAGTGTTTGAGCTCAAAGAGCAGCTGCCTTCACATAGTTAATTTAACATTGCTGGGGCTCCAAGCCGCACTGATGATTGGAGGTGTCCTAATCATTGCCATTTCATGATGGTGGCGCGCTTATTAAAAATAGATGGTGGTGAATTGCCAAAAGCATGTGAATTCAGATCAAAACGCAGCTGTGCGCATGTTGCTGCATACTAAATAACGCATCCAAACAATCCTCGTGATCAGCAGTTAAATCAAGTATGGAAACAGAAACTCAATTAGTTTGCAAATGTACATAAAGATCTTTGCACTCCTCATCATGACACAATTACTCAGCAAGAGGGTCCAATAGTTTCCTGATAATTTCCAAGAAAGGACTTGATATGTGACTTCAGAGATTGGGAGACTCTTTTTTTTATTACACTTTCTGCAAAGCTTGTGTTATCGATTAATCGTTTCATCACTTTCCAAATAAAACTTCCAAACATTTGCTGCTTTCAGCTTCTCATTTTCATCATCATTGTAAATTGAATATACTTTGGTTAGTTGGACAAAACAAGCAATCAGAAAATGTCACTTTGGCATGTAGAAAACTGTGATTGGTTGTTTTTAATATTTTGTGACAATTTAAGGACAAAACGATCAAGGAAAATATCAACAGATCAATAAATAGTGCAGCTTTATGTAACTTTGATTTCTCAAGTCTGAATTGGCAGACTTTCTGTTAATTTAACAAACTGATAGCTTATCTTTTTTTTGGTCAGTTGAACATGTAAACATTTTAAATTCATCTCTGCGTGAAACTGTAAATAATGTGGAAGCCTACCATTTAACAAATTTGGGGGGTAGGGTTTCCAACATATTAATAAATACATGAATTTAAATGGTTTCAGCAGTTTTTTCAAGGAAATTCTTCTTCTTCCCATCAGTGTAACTACAACGTCATCTCCTGGCTCTGTCTTGAGTGCATCTGCTGCATTTACTGTCTCTGTGTCAGTATAATCAGCATCAAATGGCATAGTCCTTTCCAGGAAACTTCATTGGAAATTGTCAGGATATTACAGGACACATACAATAAAGCATTACCAAATATTGAATATATTTCTGCACCATGTAAAAGAGACTCTGCCTGTCTTCTCTGGGGTGAAGAGAACACAGAACAGTGCTAATTGAGACGGGACAGGCAGTAGCTGGTCCTAGTGCTCATCACTGCAGTTCACTGCTGTGGAGAGGAGAGGCAGCTGAAAGACTGTGCCAGATCTCCTCATGCACCACTGATTGCAACTACTTGGCCTGATTTTGGCCTGGACTAGCCCTCCACTATTGAGTCCCAACTCACC
This sequence comes from Gadopsis marmoratus, assembly GCA_036023855.1. Lineage (NCBI taxonomy): Eukaryota > Metazoa > Chordata > Actinopteri > Centrarchiformes > Percichthyidae > Gadopsis > Gadopsis marmoratus. The sequence continues at coordinate 81,446 of JAVQJF010129735.1, forward strand.
GCCCAGTGCCCAGTGCCTGCTGCCACTAGCCCATTACTCGGTGCCCGGTGCCCAGCGGTGGGTTGACCTGGAGTCCCACAGGCTTTCTCCCAGCACAGAGGAAAGGTTTGTGCCAACAGCTAAAGATGTGCAGTGGTGTGCACCATCAGCTGTGAGAAGTGATCACCAACTTATAACAAACAGTGATATACACAGTACAGGGAGCCAATCTGGTTTCCAACAAACACTGGAAAACTACACTGGAGGGTGGAAAACACACCTCGCTCTTCATGAGGAGTCACGTGATCTAAAATGAAAAGTAATATTATGAGACAAGCTTGTCGTCATTTTGTCAAACTGTCAAAATAACACAACACAATACTTTTCAATACATATGATAATTGTGCATACTGTCAGCTGGAACAGCAACCCAGCCGTGACTTCAGTCCATCACAGAGAACCAGTCGGTTGCTCAAGCTGTCAGAAAGTTTGCTGGTACACAATCCCAGCGAGCAAGCATCTTGTAACTTCACTTCTTATTCTGTTCCTGTGCCAAACTCCTTCCCGAGCCAAACTAGGAAATGAGACTCTCTCTGAACCTGGTAGACTGAACAGAATGTGAGAATTGACAGGTATGGCAGCGTCTGCCAAACTGTTAGGCTTCCTGCCTCTGCCATCCCATCGCACTCAGGATCAATCTCCATGACTCACTGAGCTCATATCCGCATGCCGTTTCCTATCATCTGGGAAGTTAATGTACAGGTTAATTATCCAGGCAACTCTGTTTGGAGAAAACAGAATCAAAGCCAAGTGTGGTTTGTTAGGCCAGCACTGTTGTTGTCATCCGTGATATTCTCAACTTACCACTCCTCTCAGCTCGTGATAAATCAGTCAATAAAGAAATGCCAGAAAGCAAGTATCATTTGCAAGGCTGGTGACTTGATGGCCTGGAGAAATTAAGGCAGATGTTGTAAAATCAATCAGCTGGAGCTTATAAGTCTACAGTAAACACCAACAAATCAGGAGCCAAACATTGCTTGTGTAGAAAATGTAATTTGTCATCTTCATCCTAAAGAAGCACCGCACTGAAAGACTCCTGAGAAATTAACATTTCATGATTCACAAATCAATTGCCACACATACTATGAGCCCTCTATTGTCTTCATCCATCTCCATCCTGCGCCACATAACCTTCAAGCATTGTAAGATCACCAAGAGAGGGTGTAGGCACTTCCATCTTAACGCATGTCAAAATTATGTAACACACAGCATAGTTTTTAAGTTTTCAGTTTCCAACTCCTTGCTCCTTTTCCTTCCTCTCATTCCGTCTCTACCTTGCCCCCTTTGAAGCGCTCAGCTCCACCATTCCTCCAGTGCTGGGCCTGATCACAGCTCAGTCCTTCACAAAGCATTAGCCTGTAGATGAAAGGGGGTCTACAGTAGGATTAGGGAACTGTTGTACATGCCCCAATGATTGAGGAATGCTCTCCTGCCCCACTCAAGGACAGGCTCAAACACTTCAGACTCCAGGCTCCAGTCTGGAGCAAAAAAAGAACGGCACTCTCAGATGTGAACAGCAGTGAGAGGGTCTTACTGTAAGCCTCATGCGAAAATGTTCACGTGCATGTACCTTGGGGCATTCAAACTCTTTATGTCACAGAGACTGGCCATGAAAGAAAGAAATGTTGAAAATAAATGCATACAAAAGAGGATTTACAAGTAAATTCATATTAATTATGTGTTTAACATTAACAACCTCCTGAGGCCCTAAACTTCAGAGAGGTGACCGCTACACTCCCTGTATCACAAGACCAAGCACTGTGTAACTGCCTTTCCTTGATCACTGTGAAAGCACTTTGACGGTGCCACATTGTCTACATCAACTGGCAGGGTGGCTGAATTGTGGTTACAGCTATCCCTATCTTACCTACTAACATCAGTAAGAATGGGCGTAGCTCTGAGCACGACCAAGCCTTAGTAGACAAACCCTCATTAAGATGCAGACACAGGAGTATGCTAATTTCACCCTACATCCTAGAGAAGTAAAAAAAGACAACAAAAAGGGGCTTCATTAAAAAGACCATGCATTATTCAGAGAGCAGCAGGCCAGAGGAATGGCTTAAGGCCAATTATCCTCTGCTGGAATCTTCCCCTAGCTGGCTGCTCTGCTCTGAGCTCAGTGTCAGTCTCTTTATATAAACATATATATACATATATATACACACACAAATAATGTAAGGTAGTGATTAAGCAGTGAAGGCCTGATGAGTGACCTATTTCTAGTAACAGCAAGACTCCTCATATCAGTGTACTCAGGCCAGGATGTACACACACACACAAACACACAAAGATAAAGCTAGTCGGACAAGAGAAAGTGAACAATGATGTGGACACTTATTCATACAATGCTTCAGCGGTAAACACCCATTCTAGTACTAGAACTGTATTTTTTTTAACTTAATTTAACCAGGTAAGTCCCATTGATGTTAGAAACCTTTTTTGTAAGGGAGACCTGGCCAAGATGGCAGCAGGAAGCCATACCTGTACTTCAATGGATCTCCCGAGGCATCCGCATGAAAACCAGTGAATTCATCTTTATATAACATCTTGCAAATTTTCCCTTTTATTACTGTTAATGTGTGTGTAGTAATGTTTTATGTCAAGCCTCTGTGTAGGCCTCAAGTTCCTTTAACTGGTTTTGGCAGGGTCACAGGGTCACATATACTGACTCTGTGGATTCTGATTCTTGATTGAACTCTGCTCTGCACTGCATTGTACCTCAACATCTGTCAGGGTGTGAACTGCTTTTCTCCTACTATTAAAAAGAAAAAATACAATTTCCCTGTTGTTACAGGACTAGTGTTTGTATATATCACACAGCCTGCTACTTAAGGTTTTTTTTTTTCATTTGCAGGGTGCTTACACGCCCCTCACCTCTGGCTTTTAAGGTATTTACATATTTAAGCACAGCAGAAGGAGAGTTACAAACGAAACAAGCTCTTTCGTGGACACTGACAGCTGTCAGGAAGCAAAAGTACAGCATTCCAGTATGAAATTGCCACACAGAACAAACTGCGTCAGCAAACTATGGGATGTATTACTGGGCAGGTTCAAATGGACAGGAAGTGGAAGAGAAACGGGAAGGAGGAGAGTCGGCGGCTACTGGACGTCATTGCCAGATCAAATCACACAGCAGACGGAGGCTGCAGTCAGAGCACACAGCTGCTGGGACACAATATATTAACACTGGAACATAGGGAAGTGTGTGTGTGTGTGTGTGTGTGGAGAGAGAGGAAGTCATGCGCCAACAGCCTGTCCTTCTGTCAGTCATCCTGTCACAAGACTTGCACAGTGTGTCCCATTGTGGCTGTGTGTGTGTGGGGGTTTATATGAATCAGGCTGTACTGTGAAGGTAATTCAACATGCATCAATCCGAAGCTGTTTTCCAGCCGTCTCCTTCACTTTAGGCAGATTCTTCCAGTGTTTCCAGTCGCATTTAATTGTCCCAGCAAGACCTTGTGTGCGTGTGTGTGTGTCGAGCCTGGGCCTGATCCTGGGCCTGCTCAGTAATGAGAGAAGACAGTGCATCAGCAACAGAACCCCAGACCTGTCTGCTGCGTTGGAGATATATGGGGTGACTGGGCATCTGAACCCTGTTTGACACACACAAGCACAAACACACACATAAGTGCATATGCATGCATGCTAGCTCGTAAATGCACAAAAACACAGACAAACACCCCAGGGACAGCAAGGGAAGGGCAAATGAGGACATCTATTTCACACTCACCAGAGGTTGCACTACCCACCACCGGCACAAACAAACACACCCCTTCTGTCCATCTCTACTAATATGTTTCCATCCACCTGTTTTTAGCCACATTTTGACTGAAATTACATTGCAAAACTGAAAAGGAGGAAGTAGGCAACAGACCAAAACATGACCACATTTGTGTAGATAGAGGAGAAATTATTTCATATAGAGATATAGAGATTTTACAGGCTTACAAAACATTTACAGGCATGTGCATAGATTGGGTATGGAAGGTAGGGCCATGTCCCTGTCAAAGTCAAGTGAATGAACCAAGAATGAAATGGTGAGCTATGGGGGATACCTGACCTAATGATCTGGCAACAAACAAGCTATACTATGACTTGTCAAATATCTGCAGCACTGGTTGTAGGTCTGTAAGATTAATGAATAATGGTGAATTTGAAGTGGTTAGTATTCATGATTTAAATTATTCAAACATCATAGAATTGAAACTTAAAACCAAACCTACATCCTTGGTTACAGGTGTTATTATAATCTTCATACAGCTATAAGACTAGATCATGGAAACACTCTTTGTATTGCTGAGTTTTTTTGGAAATTTGCTAAAGAATTGTGCAACATTTCAATGGAATCATACCTTCTGTCTCTCTCTCACATGGACACACACTAATGGGGCTGTGTACCAACTAGCACAGTCGTCCTAATTGACTGGGCACGGGGGTCCAGAGCAGAGCTCCTGCCAAATACATGTAGACTCAGAGGCATGTAAACGTCAGCAGTGTCCCTGCCACCACTCCCACAAGACTCAATACACACAAGAAGTCCAGGTACACCTGGCAGCCTGGCTTTTGTACACAGACTGTACATATTCTGTACCGAGGAAGATAATAATGTGCAGGTTTAACGGAGTTCATGCAAGTTTGTGCATACATTCAAACACTGCATCTGAAAACATGTTAGAATGATGTAATGCCCACTGCCGCAAATAAAGCTGGGTTAACAAAAATGCACCCCAACCTCCAGGCAAGCAACTTCAATTACTCCTCTGAGATCTCCAGCGTCCTGGATTCACAGATAAAACTGAGAGGGAGAGAGAATTCCTGCTCCTGTCCTCCCTTCCAGGCAATTTTCAGCCAAAATCTGGACCGACGATTAAGTAGGATTATGTGCTCTAGAGTGAGGTTTTTGCGACAATCGTGTCCTGTGCTCAAACCCTGTGAGAGGGTGCGAGTGTGTGAGTGTGCACGTGTACGTGTGCGTGATAGAGAGAGAGAGAGAGATGCCGAGAGAAAGAGAGAGCAGAGGAGAGCGAGCTTTTGTTCCAACTGAGCCCCTAATTAGCCAGGCTAATTGAGCTGTTAATTGATCTGTTGTCTTAATTAAACATCTCCTGACGCTTCTTTGCTCCTTGTAGTTGGGAATCTGAGGGATGTGTGTGTGTGTGTGTGTGTGTGTGTGTGTGTGTGTGTGTGTGTGTGTGCAGGAACATGGAACACAGAGGTAGCTAGCCCAAACAGATGATAATCTGAGGGGGCTGATGACTGCATTAGACACTTTGGTTTGTTTTAGCATGGGGCTAAAGCCGTCATTATAGATTTGTTCAGGGTTATCGCGGCAGTGAAATGCATTTCAAGTGGAATCTGATTACATTAATCTATGCAAGATGTACTCTGATAAAGCTGCCAATTTCAACAAAATCTGTTGACTGACAGGCGAGGACTTGAATCACTTAGTTAACCAAAGCTGATCCTTTAGTTCAGAGAAGAGACCCATCAGTATCTTTGTATGATGTTAACACTGAATTTTAACTCACCTTTAGCATTTCCATCTGGAAGCAAGTTATGACAAAGCAATAAGAAATTTCCCTACATTAAAATCATGCAATGACAGAATTAAAATGTCACGCTATCTTGATAGAGAAACCAAGCTGAAGAAGCGCAGTGGAAGAGATGTGCTCAGTGTACCACTGTCAGTTTCATTTAATTTCTTCGAAGATCTAATTGCTCCCGAAATCAAGGAAAGTTTTTGCTAAACTGCAATAAAAAAAAGATGTTACAGTTGCAGAGTGGATAGTCATTTCTCCCAAGCCTTTTCTTCCACATTTCTTCCATCTACTTTGGACATACAAATATACAACACTGTCCGATCAATTTATATGAATCTATATACTTAAATTCAGTATATACTATATATGCTACTAATAACAGCTAATAAAGCTTTAATAGAGTTGAGTAAATTTCATACTTTGTTATCTCAGGTTGAAAGCAGCTTTCAATACAACTGATTTTGTAAAACGATCTTAGACTAAAACATTTTTAGGGTACATTGAGCAAAACAAACCTCACCTATGCCCCCATTTTTTATCTCCTCAAATGATTCTTCACCATTTCAATCAGTTGACATTTGCTACTCTTGTTGCCTTCATCTCCTCTTCCCCTATTCTACTCAATGTTTTCTGTGTCCACCTCTGGGGAAAACAGGAGTTGGAGAGCTGTCAGGTGGTCATTTTCGCCTGGTACATACTGTGTGTGTGCTGTATATGTTTGTGTAGGTGTGTCTGTTTGTCTGTATCCAGGGGGAGGATGCAAAGCAGAGATGCTAACTTTAGCATCTGCTTGGAGGGGCGGTGGCAGATGGCACTCCGGGGTGCTTGAGACACCGGTGTTTCCGAGCCGGCTGGGGAGCACATGAAAGGCATGCTTTGTCGCCATGCGGCCAGCGGGTGTCAACAAGGATGTGATGAAGTAAGACCAGTGGCATGAGGAAAGGAGGAAGGAGGTGGAGCGGAGGAGGAGGAGGAGGAGGAGGCGATGGGCATCGTGAAATTCTCGTATAGGCTCGGAGAATGATTAATTGAGTATGGTAATGGGTAACCAGCATGGAGTGAAATTGTCTTCCTGGGAATGTCGCACAGGTTAACTGAAGCGCTTGACAGAAGCGCTTGACTGAGTTGACCCTTGTGCTCAGTGGGAGGATGACAAACTTGGGTGGGGATGCAGAGTATAAAACACAACCAAACTCACACTGGTTCAGGATATGTTGAGAAACACTTTTGCAAAGCCTTATTAATCTGCATATCTCTAAGACCACAGCTAAAGGTTCAACCACTTTCTGCCAAATAATTACACTGGTGAAAGGTGGTGAAACTGTACTATACAAAAACAGACATTGTGACAGTTTGGCAGGAACCTTCATACTTTATAAAGTCCCACATATTTGTAGGAACCAGGAGCTACAGTTGTTTACTTGTGAGAGGAACATTTTCTGTTTTAATCAATGTGCCTTTGCCTTTGCCTGGGCTTTCAATAATCAAACAAGCCAAGCACACCATGGCAGATGTCACGTCCATACTCTGTGGACTATTAAAGAGGTTACCATGGCAGCACAGGGTGGTCAGACACTGACAAATCTATTATAGCTGTAACCACTGTATGCCATGTTGAAGACACTTTATGAATTTAGATGTATGAACAATGTGTAATGAATAGAAAGCATAAACCCATCAAGAGGTGCAGAGACTTAACTGTCTATGTAGACTATTTCTATGGATTCTGCAAAGATCACAAATGACCACTTATTCTTATATGCAAGTATTCTTTGCTGTTCGGCTTTCTTCATGGATCTCTAAATCTTAGCATGTAAACACACATTTACACACTCATGTGAGGGCCATGAGGAAACCTCCCTCTGAGGCTGTAGTGGTTGTCAGTGGTTTTAGGACCGCGTGCTCCCCAGAGAGCTAACTTTTAACTCCTCGCAAACCTCTAACATTATGTTTACGAGCTGGACTCGGTAAGACTCCAGAGAAACTACATGTCAACTCAGATTTCTGCTTTCATGACAATGCTCAGATAGCTAAGTGCACAGAAGTTGTCCCAGAACTGCAAGACTCCGCTGACAGCATTTCAATCTTAATTGGATCTTTGTCAGGCCATAAAAAGGCACCAGATCGAGCGGCATGATTTAGAACTTCCCTCTGTGTTGTGCCCTAAGTTATCAGAGAGTACTAGCCAATGGGATCTACCATCATAGAGGGAAGTGCAATATATCAACTTCCACATCAGCACAGAGGAAGACTGCATAGCAGCCTGCTAGTGCAATGTTGCACATCTGCACACAGAAATGTTGTGTTTTATCGACAGTGACGCTTACACTGCACTATTTATGATAGATATGACCACAACTGTAACTCTCGGCCTTCTGGATTTCATCTTAGGTGTTAAAGATAGCAAAATGTCAAAGTGTCAGTAATATTTCTCCATGTCAGGTTATGGACAGTTACTGTCCTAGCTAATAATTTACTCTGCTCCTCGGTGTGAAAAACAGCAACAGGCCAAGTGTTATAGCTTGATATCAGCTGTCTTCTCGTGTTAAGGCAGGAGGGATCACGCTCAAGCATTCTTCACACTTAATGTAAACAGATTAGCTTGGCAGAGGTTTCAAGTGTACTTCTCTGGAACACATTATGTATGTCAAAATAGGGCTTGCTAAAAGGTTTTCCAGGTTTTTTCTTTTTTGCTCTTTGCTCATGTGTGATAGTGCGGATGTGGCTGTGGGAGTCGGAAAGAGAAAACACAAATTAGATTAACACCGCCCCTGCCTCTTTCTAATGGAACATTGATTGATCAATACATTAAGGTGTGAGGTCAATGGAAGTTCAAGTATCTGGAGTGTCACCCATGTCGAATGAGGATCACAACAGCTTATGTGAGTGAGTGAAAGACAGATCAGGTTTAGGGTAAAACTTGATAATGTGTGTCTTGTAGGTGTATATAGTCTGGCATAGGTTTGTGTCCAGTGCCAGTCCATTAGTGATGGAGTCGGTCCATGCAAGACCACATGGCCAGCTGTAACCAGCGAGTGGGTGGAGGAGGCGCAGTAAACAGGAAGTCATTATTGAACTTCCTGCAGCTGCTTTACACCTACTGACCACATGGACTGACTGGAAGAAATTCAGTAATAAACTCAATATTAACAGGTGTTCCTCTCCACAAGCACACGAACATGTTTTTTAACACATGCCTCATTTAGATTTTTTTTTTCAGGGAACTATTTCTGAGTTTGCAAAAAGAGGAAATATCCAAAATTACATCCGTTCGCTCCGATGAGCCATTGAGCTAAGAATGGGAAAGTCCATTAGTCTCCAGAACAGAAGGACCCAAGTCCCAAATGAGTGTGCATGTGTGGGTGGAGAGAGAGTGTGTGTGTGTGTGCGCGTGTGTGTGTGTGTGTGTGTGTGTGTGGGTGCGCGTGTGTGTGTGTGTGTGTGTGTGTGTGTGTGTGTGTGAGAGACTGTGTATGTATATGCATTCATGGCGGTCTGCCTGTATGCGTCTGCTTGTGATTGAGTCAGGGTGCATTTCTGTTTGAGGGAAACTTTGACAGTCTGGCGTCTTTGTTCTAAAGTTCAGACAGGGAAGCAGATGGCTCTTCTCAGTGTGACTTAGCAAGCTAGCTTGCTGTGGAGTGCGACTTCACCGCCTCTGGTGGTGCCACTGATATTGCTGTATAGAAGGCAACAACCGAGCTATACGCCGAGCATGTCAGCTCAGCCGGCCACCCATTTATTCTAGAATTAAACAGTATGTGACTTTAAGAATGTATAATTTGCTCTCTTCCATGTTTCTGCTACTTAAAACTAATTTAAGTTATTCTATGTATATAGTGATGGAGAAATGTCCTTTGATACAGTATACTATCCTCTGCGGCTCACAGAATCAGTCCATAAATAATTTCCACCACCCTTAAGCAGCATTTCATTTCAACACTGTGGAGCAATGATGGTTCTGTATTTAGAAAAGAATTGTATTAGAGCTACAGCTAAGCATTTAATCAACATCCTGCAAATAGAACAAGCATGTTATCCTATTAGACAAAATAGGCCATAATGATTTGGTAAGATGGACGCAATAAGGGACAACTATTTATTCCACCACACCTCTATTTTACATTATGTCAGTGTTCAGAGGAACACATTGCTATGTTACAGACTTTATTACCTTTTCCAGTGCCAGATTTATTGGGTCACATTTATTGGCTTGTTCCTCCTAATGCTAAACATGCTGCTTCACCAACATAATCAATAGCAAATTTAACTAATCGCTTCACCAGAAATGTATCCTAGTCGTAAAAGCTCTCTCTTTAAAACAAAGCTTGCTTGAGGTTCTCTTTTGATGTCAGTTCCTGTAAGACCACATGACTCTGATCAGCTGATCCCCACCCCCACAGAAACATTGTTTCCAAATAAAAGACCCCGACCACAGAAGTCCAGACCTCAAATTCCACTCCTTATTCGCAAAACCCCAAACTTTATCTACAGTGGCAATATTCTCCCTCTTTTACTCTCGCTCTCTCTTTCTCCCCCTTCACAAGACGTTTGGTCTTTAATGTATTTCAGAGAACATCTGCTAACTATCACTGAACCTCGTGGGATTTCCATTTAGCCCAGTTAATTACTCTATCAAGCCAGGTTCATTATCATATTCCTCGTCTTAAAAAATGCACCCGACACTGTGCCACTGTGTGTGTGTGTGTGTGTGTGTGTGTGTGTGTGTGTGTGTAAGGTGTAGGTGTTAGGGAAAGTGTGTACCCAGACATGTGCACACACTGGTGTAAGTATGTGCGTTGCTCTGTCTTAAACACATTCCTAATTGCAAGTGGTTCAGCCATAATACTCGTGTTAATGAACCAGAGCAGACTATAGGAGCCGGCTCTAGAAGTCAAGTAGGGAATCTGTTAGTTTGCCTCTCTGGGGAGGACAGTGAGCTGGTATTAATCTTGATGAACAACAGCCCTGTGACTTCTGCTTTTCTCGTATCATTCCCTACAGAGGTTAGTCCAGGTGACTGATGGCGCAGCATCTCTGTCTCATAGGAGAACTTTGTGAACAGCTTCATTTGACAATGAGACACCCACTGTTTAAGAAATGTGACAATAGCTCTTAAAAATTGTTGTTGGCTTGATGGTTAGATTCATTCATTTTTAAAATGATAAATATGCCATCAGGGAGCCTATGCCAGCATGCAACACACACTATGGACAGGCTTTGAGACCACTGCTGCACTACTAACTTAAAATATTATTCCTGGTCCCCAAAAAATAGTGTTTCAGAAAGTACAAGAACAGCAGGGTGTGTAGTTTAACGAATGAGGAGACATTTTTTACCCAGAAGGTCAAATTTCTCCTTCAGGGATCAATATACTAAAACAAACAACAAAAAATATTAATACATCAAGGAAACACTGTCTTTCCAAATATGGACACTTCCAAATGACGCCATCTATAATGAGTTTACCATCGCATCATTTATAAAGTGCTTTCAAGTGAGAGACTATTGTTTTGTTTCTAGAGGTCACAGGATTTAAAGCATCGCCAGCTGTTCTACTGAACAACCATCAAAGGAAAAACAATCACAGATCCATCTTCTATAATGTATGAGCTGGAAGCTTGGCAGGATCAGTGGGGCCATCTAAAACTAAAAGGTTACTGGTTCAAAAACAAGCTTTGACCTCAAGGATTTACAAATACTGACAATTAGTTGAGTTGACCTTAAATGCCTCGATAAACCAAAATGTGTACTAAAAAAGAGAAAAGGCACTAAAAATGATTCTTGTGTTAGCCTGCCTAGACCGAGCAATATCAAAGTGAGCATTATTAAGTAATAATAAGTTCTAATATTGGTGAGGCAGCTCATTTTACAGACAAAATGAGCGATTTATTATTAGGGACAGGTTCAGATGGTGTATTTTGATCCTTTTTTCTGTTGCTATTTGTGGGGCTTTCCTTAAAGTTTGGGTGCTGTTATACCAATACTCTACTATAACAGGATCATTCCACTTTAAAGATAAGGATTTAAATGTGTATTTTCATGCAAATTCAGCCTACAGTAACAGTCTTGTAATAACCTTTTTCAAACAGATTTCCATTATACAGGAATTCTGTGAAGGCCCTGCATTTGTATTACATGTATACAGTTATCATTCCATCATCTACAGTGTCAATCAGTCCTCTCTCCAATAATTGCCTTTCCATTATGATTGTGACATCTACGAAGCTTTCCAGTACATACAGACTGGCTTCCTGTATATGAGGGTCTATATGGCAGTGGGTGTTCACTGAGTGCAGAGCAGTGAAATCTACCCTTTGATGAGATTAGCTGAGTGGTGTACTTGAAATAACCTTTCATGCGCTGCCATTATTGTATTAATCTATTCTAAAACAATTTGGTTGAATTAATTAGGCCCTACATATTTCAGCAATGCTCACAGGCTGCCTGGAAACAGATGGCTCTGAGGGCGAGCCACTCTCCAACGGGTGTGTATGGCTGAGGAGTAAAAGGGAGAGAGAAGAGAAATTGCAATGACTGGGAAAAGGGCAGGAGAAGAAGAAAATGGTGGCGCGAAAGGAGGGAAGAAAGTAAAGAAAGATGTGTCGTCAACACCTCCGTATTGTGTACCTGACAGACTGACGTGAGAGAAAATGAGTCAAAGATAGAGCAAAGAGAGAAAGAAACTGAGAGAGAAGGTTGCTCGGGGTGTCAGGTCCTAATGCCTATCAGTCCGTCTGCAGCTGACAGGAGTTTGGTAGCTAAACAACAGTTGGGGCGAAGAAGGCTATTATCTCAATCCTACAGTGTTCTGGATGGGTTCAACCTTGAACAGCTTGTAGATGATGAGCCTATCCATATGGTGTTTAAATCGCTCAGCGTTTCCTAAGCCATTAACCTTCAGGATACCTTGCACTTGTCCTCCAATTTGACTGACAGCTCTGTGTAGAATTTTATAAAATATCCCCACTATTAAGAAAAAATTCCTACCTGTATAATAAATACACTTAATTATATCACAACCACATATGCCAGTGGTTCCGAAAACCTATTGGATTGTGACCAAAGTCAGAGTACGCAGAATTTCACAAGAAAATGTCAAATTTAGATGAAAGTCTAAAGATTAACGATTAGATAAATATGATTTTGTGTAATGTAAGTTTTTTCAAATTTCATTATCACTTTAATAATCACATGAGCCCACAGATCTATCTTAACCCCAGGTTGGGAACCATCAATATAATCAATTTCTTAATGGTAGTTGTAATGTTAATGATGGCCAATTTTCTATCACGTTCTGTGTGGTTAAGATTTGGGAATACCCATGCTGACTCATAGGCCGAGTTTCACTTTTCAAAGGGATCTGCAACAGTGCAAAGTGGTGAGGACAGTCAAGATGTTTTACAGACTGGCGTGTAGATTTAAGAGCAGAGGAGGCTTGAGTGCTGAAGTGCTGAGGCATTTACAAGCCGCTGCCACATCATGAAGGACAAGTTAATGGGTAGCAGAGAGGAGGTGGATCATAATGCACTATGTGGCCCGGGTCCAGCTGAGTCTTGACTTTTTAACAGGATCCTCAACCTTGCGGATGACGATGCCCTCAGAAAGGAAGGATAACAAAGGAGAGAAAGTGAGAGCGGAGAGAGAGGGAGGAAGTAATGAACAGGCAGAGACAGTAAGAAAGATGATACAGAGGTTCTGGGGTTAGTTAATGTTACAACAGAGTGCTTAGCTCAATCCAAGTCCACGTCAACTCTTGTTTCAGGGATTGGGTAATGGACATCAAACCTCTGGCACTGTCTCCGGAGCCAGGGAAATTAAAGTTTTCCAAACTCCTGACTTGGCAGGAGCTGCGGCAAATGATACTTTTCACCTGAGAGGAAGGGAGGGAGGGTGATGTCACTGGCAGAGCTCTCTCAAGCCATTTCAGAACCAGCTTGAGCTGAAAGCACCACACAGAAAACAAAACAGGGAGGGCATCAATCTATTGTACACTATATTTCTATGACACAGCCTGATAAACTACAAATTACTATCTCACATTAGCCTAACTGCCCTCTCTTTTTCTGGCAGTATGGCAGGCTGTGGCCCGTGCCAGTGTCTCCTCTCTGTCCGCCTCACTACCGTTTAAACTAACACAGACGACCTGCTGCCCACCACGAGTCAGGCAGAGTGATCCCTTGTGCCTGCTTTTATTACCTTGTTGACACCAGCTGCTAGTTTTAAACACTTTTAAACGCTGAGTCTGAGTGGTGGCTCAAATCACAGAATTAATGCCGTTATTCCTGCCCAGCTTTCTTTTTGGCAGTGCTTTTAAGCCCCAGACTTAACAACAAGCCTGGGTTTTATGCATTCAGACAGCTGGTGGGAATAAGGCAGTTGCGAGTGGTATAAAACACTGTGTGTGCATGTGTGTGTGTGTGTTTATAAATTTGGTCGGCGTGTGCCTTCGCGTGTGGGAGGGCATCTGAATATTAAAAACTGTCTTTTAAAAGTTGCTTGTCCGCAGTCCAAATATTAAAATTGCACATTTGTCATATTGGTCAGTCTTTGTAAACAAGGATTTATCTCCCATGCTCAGTATTTGGCATTAATAAAGGTGATTAAAATGCGATGGAAATGTGACATACTGGAAACCAAATGTTGCAGATTCCTCCTTCCTCCTCACCAGTTTGACACTCAACTTCCACTCTCTCCACACTGGCACGCTTCATTACCACTACGCCTGTGTGAAGTCACTCGCCTCTTCTTGCACACACCACCACACCACAACCACACTCATGAAAGTGTGCATTCCCGTGTGCTACCACCCCCCTACACACACACACACACACACACACTTTCCCTCACTTCACACACGCAAACTAAGCAATGCTATCTAGCAGCTGTACCTCTCCTTATGTGCAGAGAGTGTTGATCCCAGTTCTTCTCTCACACACAGTGAACATATGTCAGTCAGAAACAAGGCTGACTCTGTATTCCTTCTTCTGAATAAAAAGTTTGCTTCGCTTTTCATACAGTACTTTGGAAGTCTCCTCATGTAGAAAGGCCCTAAGTGATACGTGGGGGTGACCTTGTTGTGTCTGTGTGCGTGCGTGTGTTCAAATGTGTAAACGGCATGTGCGTGTGATTACAAAGGGAGGATCTGAGATGCCTTAGGTAAAACAAATACAGACTCTGATAGATGCCAGCAGCACCTGTCTGATTTACATTTCCTAATTGCAAATGAATTACCAAAGAAACATCTCACCAGCACCGACAGGAACACGACACAGAGACGAGTTCTACCTGAAGAAGAATGTGTTTTCACAGAAATATTTGCAGGAGGCTTAGAAAGCTTCCACATACGCCAACAGTCCCCTGAAGTCAGTTTAAATGTATGTAGGAATGCATATGTATGTGCACATACATTAGCAACTGTGGTGCTTATGCACAAGCTTTGATTCTGCAATGTGAGTCAGAAAAACTTCTACCATTTAATAGGCAATTTGCAATGTTTCAAATCATGCCCCTCACCTAGAATGGAATTTTCTGCTCTTTGAAATATTTTAAACATTTAGACATCTACCTATTTAGGTACCTAATTTATAAATGAAATAACAAACTTAGGTCTATAGTATGACTGCTGTTCCTTCAACAATCAAAAATTATGACCAGGGATGTAACTTACAATTAATTTCATTATCGATTATTCTGCAGATGGTTTCTCAATTAATCATTCTACAAAATGTCAGAAAATTTTGACAAATGCCCATCACAATTTATTAAAGCCCAAGGTGATGTCATCAAATTTCTAAAACCCAAAGTTATTCAGATAACATCATCACAACTGACCAGGTAACATTTGGTATTTTTGTTAAAAAAATATCAAAGGATTAATAAATTATCAAAATACTTGATTTATTGTCTGTTTAGTTCTAATTACAAACACACAAAGAGTGTAGTCTATGGTTGTGGAATCAGTTCTGACAACTAAAGAACAACCAAAAAGTGGCGATTATAAATGAATACATTTTTATTAATGAATAAAAACATGTTTTGGATTTATATAGTTTAAATGAACATTTAAACTACAAGAAAAACCATGTAAATGATAGCTAAACACTTAATTTGCACATTTAGTACAGTGCAAAAAGTCACCAAAATACAAAAAAGTCCCAGACCGTAATTAAAGATATTCTCAAATCAAAATCAAAAAGAGAGCAAAACTATGGTGGGACTTCATGTTGAGTAGACTCACCCTGAATTGTAATCATGTTTCAAACTCAAAACGCACCACCTTCCCACATTTAGCTGCACAGGTGAGAAGTGATCCTAAGGGTCCAAAACAGGTCCGACAGGTTCAGGCTGACAGTCAAACAACCTAAAGGTCCCCTCGTGGTAACTTCAGGACAACAGCAAACAACACCTGTCCTGATGATGTCATGCTCTCAGAGGTATCCCATACTCGCCCGAAGACATATTGAGTTCCTAACCTCCTTCTTCTTCACCACTCCCTGTCCTCCCCGAAACCAAACACTTCCCGTTCCCATGATTCACCACTAGTGAGCATTGCCTCTCAAATACGTCCCTAAAAGTCACGCGATTATCTTTTGCCATCTTTGAACTGTGGAGGGTGTACAGCACATTCCGTTAAAGACGGAGCAAGAAATGACAAAACACAGAGGTAAAACACGGAAGAGAGGCAAGAGAGGAAAGTCAAAACTCTCACGTGACACAGGTGGATGTGGATATTTGTTGTGTATGCACATGCACATACAGTAGCTACATGGCTTGTCCATTATCCGATGTGCATGTATCCACGCAGGTATGAGTAAAGACAAACAGAGGGATCAAAGTAGAATGTAATGTCATGTTTGCTCCTTTTATCTAAACTTTCTGTGATTAGACGTGTGTTGCGGTAGCGAGCCAGTCGTCTTTGATTTGGGAGCATGGCGCCGCCGCCGCCGTCGAGCACAATGACACCACACACCAACGTGCTCACACGCACACACAGACACGCACACACAACCCAAGCAGCGGGAAACAAGAGAGGAGCAGCTGTGAGTTGCACTCATCAGTTCAGATTGAGGGAGACACAGGCAGGCTGGTAAACAGACACAGATGTACGGAGCTGAGCAGAACAGAGAGTGGGAGAAAGCGGAAGGTCACCCTTTCACAATGGGAAGGTAGCGACAAAGTCAACAACACTTGCTGCGTGACTAGAGCTACTGTAAAAAAAAAAAACAACAAAAAAAACAGGTTGGTCAAAGACGGGAAAAAGTCTATTATTTTGTCATTGTCGAGTGAGAGCTTGTGCTATTATTGTGAGTAGGGAATAGCTAAAGCTCTTTATATATTTATTGTCTGTGTGCTGTTTTATCTGACTTACACAACATTTCTGCAACACTGACCACAGCTTGAATCCCTGGGACGCTTCCACATGTCAAATTGTCATCATCCCAGACCTACACCGGTACACCGGCCTCTAATGAGCAATAACCAAATAATTTTCATTCACGAAGAGAGGAACTGCCAAGACCTTCTCATGTGACATGCACACACACACATACATACACACACACACACACATAGCTTTGTCAGCAACTGTTGCCTCCCCTGAGGGTGACACCCCACCTGGGAGCTCAATCCTGTCAATGCTCACTATCTCAGTTTCCCTTTCAGTCTAGTATCTTCTCTCTTGTTACACTCATTCCCAGAGTTTTCTCCCTCACCCACGCCCACGGTTAGTACTTTCCCCAGTCACAGCTTTAGATACTTAACAAGGGAACAGCAAGGTGGCGTAATGAGGGATCGCTCTTTAACGTGAAGCATTCAAGCCCACAAAAAGCGAGAATGAGAAAATGTCCTTGGAGAAATTACGAGAGGAGGGGAAACAAAAGGACGCCTACCTGTAAGAAAGTCTGATTTGAGCCTTTCGTTGACGCCTATAGAAACAGGATTATCAAGAGTTCATGTTAGAGATATTAACTTTCCACAAAAGGTGTATTTATAGCATTTTTAAATTAACCTTTTTATGTACCTTGACTGCAGGACAGACTGTGGGTTGGTGCCCTGCAGAACTGTTGGTTGAGCAGCTGGTCAGTCCAGGTTTGACAGGATCTTCTGTATCAGAGTAAAGCACAGCAGATCAGTGGACTATTGTGCCTTTCAACTGTAATTTCAACCCTTCTTTGACTTTCTCGCTCACTCCCCATGGCCTCCCCTCTGCCAGAAAAAAACACATTGCCATGTTTTCATAGAAAGTGAGATGCTCCATGAACTCCATGAACCGCCACCCACCATCCCCTTTTGTGTTTTCTCTAAATCACTCTTTTCCACCAAACTATGTGATGTACTATCATGTATCCCCTTACTGTAACGAAGAAATCTGGCAAAGTAGTTTCCTACACTTCTACTCAGCTCATCTAAACCCTGCTTTACGTTTACCTTGAGCACCTTAACTCTTGCTTTCCTTGTTTGCACTTTTTCCAGTTCTTAAAAAAACAAGTTAGCCATTATCATTTACCACCACAGTTACAAATAGCTGCAAAATGTTACAAATACATCCAGTGAAGGCTTAATGATTGTAGCCTCCAGGCTCCAGTAATGTCTAACCAGTCAGAGGTAAACATTTACCTGCCGAACTGATTAGGCATTAATGACTGATCACCACCTGGAGCTAAACCATTCTCCGGTTCCTGACTTAACATGGTAATAAGGTGTCCAGGTGTGTGCATATGTGAGCACACAAACAAGCCGGGATGTTTGTAGCCTGCAGGAGGTAGAAGTGAAAGACCACCAACTGAACAACGGACCAGGTGGTGAAATCAAAGGGAAGACAAGTCGGTCCAGCAACTGTTATCCTGAAACAGCCAAAGTAAAACTTCAGGGGGTTGAATCTGTACTCTTTGCAGCTGCTGCTGAACACATCTGAGGCTCTGAGAGACAAACATGTTGCAGCCAAGCAGTAACAATAGCATTTTTGCAAAGTTTCCTATATACTGCATCTAATCCACATATCGAGTAGAATGCTTTGTTTTTTTTTTTGCAATTCGTGCTTATTCTTTCCTCTCAAAAGTCTGAAAGTGCTGAATTTTTAAAACATCTGCCTGAGTGGTTCATTAATGTGCTGTTGTATTGTACTATGCTATAGATTGGAACGGTAACTTCCCTAATTTGAGGTTCATTGTAAGATGCTAGAGGCATATTATATCATTCAAAATGGTGTACTTGAAAACACGCTTTTGTATCTGTAAGCATAGGTTTGCAAACGTATTCAGTGACATTTGTATCTGTAAGCTTACCGTTTTGTACACATTTTGTTTTCTGTCTGCAAACTCCGTTTTGCAAGTCTGCACATACAGGCACTAGCATTACCCCAATTCCATCCGAGGACACTACAAACTGGGACTAGTTAATGTTTACTTTATGATAAAGCTAGTTAGCTGGCTGGCTAGCTACCTGACTAGGCCAATCATTTTAAACAAAAATTCAGGAATGTTAACAGTTGGTCTACCGGTGGTTACTTTCAGGATTGGATCTCTTTACATCGCTATAAGTTGACTGAGCACGATGGTTGACCAACTTAGCCAACTGTGTTGTGTATAGCAATTACAAAGACACTTACTGGTCAGAAGCTGGAGGGCCGGCCCTCCTTCCCTTGCAGATAGCCTGTGTACAAAAAATACCATGCAGTAAACCTGTCAAACATCCGGAAGAATCCACACTCACAAGTATTTTTTGTGAAAATGAGTTTGCAAGATAGTGTCTGAGTGGGCCGACTTGCAAAATGGAGTTTGCAGGCTTAAAACTAAATCTACAAGTCTAGAACACTAAGCTTACAGATACAAACTTCAATGTACAAGTTTGCAAAACTACGGTTACAGATATCAACCCCTGTTTTCAAGTACACCTTTTTGAATGATATAATATTCCATAGAGGACAGAATGTTTTTGGACATTTCTGCAAAACCTCAGATTACATTCAATTACATTTTGTAACGTAAACAGTTTCGAAACTATTTATTTCTATAATATCATGGCGACTACAGTGCAGTTGAAATGGGCACTCCACTGACTTTACATATGAAGTTCAGTTTCTTCGTTGCAGTTAGTACCATTCAGCTTGTGTAATGTCTGGCTCCGCAGGGAGTTTTCCAAAGTGTGAAAGAATAACCCTAATGATGTTATTTGGGTTATCTCAGCTTGGGCTCAAACGTGGCTGCTGAGTTGCTTTAAAGGACCATGTATGGATTTTGACCCATACAAGGGACGAAAAGTCAGGATATCTCAGCCTCTACTTGTTCAATTTTGACCATTCTTATTTTAATCTGTCTCTTGTGAGTCCGTAGATGTGTAATACCCCTTTCCTGTATAGTTAAGGTTAGGGAGAGTAGTTATGGCCAAGCTATGTTTATTGTATGAGTAATGTTAAGCAACTACAACTTGAACTTCCTGGAAAACAGTGCAGCTTCAGTGGTGACCTCTGCTGCACAAATAGCTGGCTAAAATGTCCAGCCAACACATTTTCAAAAATTTCGCCTTTTGGCCTATCTTATTAAATCAAACCTGCCTTTCTCTCCATAGTACTTAAGATTGATTCCTCACCATGTTTTAACAGGAAATACAGTACGTTGAGGAAGCAATGGCACCATTACCTGTAAGGTTAGGGACAGATGAAGACAGTCACAGTCAAACAAGTAATGTTGACTGTTGATCTATCTGACTGTGGAGACATACGTTTGAAGGTCTACATGCCCATCCACCAGCCCAACCGCCACAACCTTAGTTTCTGAATTACTAAGGGCACACTGCTTCCTGCACTGGCACTGACACGGCAGAACGGTCCATTACGAATATAGTTCCTATAGGGATACTGGGTTGGGACAGCCACAACTAAATTCTCCACCTGAGAGATACCATGGTTTTATTTTTTCTGTCATCAAGCGTGAACAAGTTACGTAAATCAGCTGAGAGATGCAACTTTTATTTCTTTACTCCTACCATCACCTTGAAAGCGAAACTAGCACTGAGACTCTGGTGGACCCACAACATATTCTCATTTAGCGGCTCCGCTGTTGTGGGATGTCATGGCTATTAATTCTATCTGAGCTTCATTAATCCACATTTTCCCATCTAGCCCCCCTGTCCTTAATCATCATTTCAGCCTTTGCCAGCATGGCCTCTGGTGGCCAAATACAACTAGGGTCACAATGTGTTCCCCCAGCACTCTGGGAGTATATGCACACATACACATACATACAAAACACAGATAATAAAACAGGTCATCCATCTCAATCACACAGTATTGGACCCATGTCATTACATTCCTCTAACTGGGGTGAAGCAGAGAAAGTACACACACAAATGTACACTCAGAGACAACTGCTGTTGCAGACAGAAAGTCGTTACACTGTGACAACCACTAGACTGAATTCATCTTGTATGGCACTCCTGAGTGATATCTGATTTGTGAAGAAACTGAAGGTCAATCAGCAGCGAGGGGAGAGGGAAGTAAAACTAGAATCAGAAGGGATGCTTTAGAAATGCTAGATGCTGGGGGGGGAAAGGAAAAAAAAAAACCCACACTGGCAATTGAGTGGTGGTGAAAGAACTGACGACTATCAAGACCGTCTTAGCACAGCTCAGTCCAGGTGGGCGATTGGTTGGAAACTGCTTATTGTTCCAGCAGATCTGAGCTGTTTGTCCTTATCTGAATACCAAATGGTTCCAATTTGCTGCGTGAGGGGGGGAGAAATACCACGGAGGGGGCCAACACACACAATGGAAACTGGAGAGGGTAATCTGATGGAAATCTCTGAATGTTCCTCTCCCTGCTCGCTAAAGGTTAGCCTGCTTAACTGCCTGTCTGCTGGATGGTTGCTTGTTATTCGTTCAGAGAGACAGACAGAGACACATGAGGGAATGAGTGTGTGTGTATACGAGGAAATCGAGATGGTGGGCGGTAGTTTTGTCAGTTTCAAATGGAAAAAGTAATATCAGCTTGCTTTGCAATCTCTGTAGCATCTGATATTGAAAAGTTTCCCCTCAGCTGATGTTTGACGTTTGACTCATCAGATCATCACGCTGACCTTTGACGTCTAGATACTTCAGCAGCGCCTGTCAGCTAAGTCTACGACTCAGCCTACCTCTCCAAGTGGTATCTTCCTTTCTCACTCCCACACCAACCCAAGTACATCACCACACCATTCTGCTCCCTCTCATATAAAAGCCATTTCATCTATCTAATGCAGATAGAACATGCATAGAGAAGGCAGAGGATGGGGGGGAGGTGTCTGTCTGCATCACAGCACTGTAAGCACATAGAAAAACTGACACAGAGCACAGCCAAAACAGAGCAGATGTTAAGAGTAATGACAGTGGAGATTACCCAATAATTGTAGCAGCGTAAATCATTTCAGAGGGGGGACAGAAAGAAGGAGAGAAGGGGAAGAGAGGGGAGAAGAGGAGGAGGGATGGAACAAAGGAGGATGAACCACAGCTGAAGCAAAGAACACCTTATTGTTGGTATGTAAATGTAAAAGAGGACAATTTATACGCAGCACATAGTGCGCCATTTCATTTTTCGAAATGTTCATGGCAAGACAGCTCATCTGTAGTTGCATAAAAGAGGTAAGCTTCCAGAAAAAAGTCTCTGCCTGCCATGTTTTGTGGTGATGGTGGTGGGGGGGATAATGGCGATTATGACAATGTGGCTGCTAGTGTTATTGTCTGTGTTTGGGAGCTAATCGCTGTGATGCAAGCTGCTGCCTGTGGCCAAGGATAGAGGATAGAGGGGCCCCATCATCCAAGAGTGCAATGGCACGTTTCTCCCTAACATCCCTAACAACATCGTCCTCCCCCAACCTCCAGCATCAGGCCCTCAACATCATCCTTCCTCCCCCGGCCACAGTTCACCAAAGTCCGCATGGGTCAACAGATCAGGGGCCCTGACACCTGCTACAATAGGGAGGTCCTGTGTGTGTGTGTGTGTGTGTGTGTGTGTGTGTGTGTGTGTGTGTGTGTGTGTGTGTCCCTCTCACTTGCTCAGTTGTCGCCTTGATTGTGTAATAAACTTTATTCAGTTAACCGTGAATTATTGTTAATTGAACTAAAAAGTAATTTTCTTAATTGAAACAGAGGGGGAAGGGGGCAGACCAGATTAAAGGAGTGTTTCACTCTCCCTCTCTCACTCTCCCACCATCTTGAGGCTTTTATCTAGTCTAATTCTTTTTCCCCCCATTACAGTTCTCACCATCATCATTTTTATCCCATCCTGCAACTGCAGAAGCCTGTAATCTACTTAGCCTCACGCCCGTCTTTAAATTGAGACGAGGTTATGCTGAAACATTTCTGAAGTACTGCTGGCCTGCCGCTTGCGCTTTAAACTGCTTGTTTGCCAAAAGCCTATAGTCCTTTTTCACACGTACATATTCATTGGCATTAACCAAATAAACTGTTTTGTCATTCACACAAGCAAACCGCTTTAATGTTTTTTTAACTAAATGTGACCATTCAAACACAACCACCATTACCACTAAAGCATTCTGTTGGCAGAATTTGGAAGCGTTATACATCAGAGCTTCTTGGTGTTGTGCATGTCCACTGATGTATTGTAACACCTTTGTTTACACAACATGCAATTATGGACCTTTAGTGTTAATGTTGCTATGCCAAAATTGTCTGATTTACCATCATTGGAATGAACGTCCTATTCATATATGCCCTGTTATATGGAGGCATATATGTGTTAAAGCAGCTGTATATTATGCACATGTACATGCAATAACACATGCACCTGCACAATCATGATCACCATACACCTTGCTAAAACCTTTAGCTGCAGAGGAAGACCACTGGAGCATCGTCTATCTCATAGCCCTCTTTAAAATCTCTGTAAGAAGTGACTATATCATAAAAGCAACACCTTGACATTATTTTGACAAAATGTGACAGAAATCACAGAATTTCCCATGCAAGCACCAATGCTACTAGAAATTACAAGCATTGTACATTAGAGCTCTCTGTGCTGTTAAAAATTCATCACAAATATTTTTACAGAAATGAAAGTCATCACATCCCAGTCTCCACGAACCTCATCCATAATTCTCAACAAAATCTACGTGGGAGAGTGAACCATGCTGCAAAGAAGGGGAGCAATGTTTTGGCATTCAACCCACATACCAGAGCTACTGCAGAGCTTCAGGAAACAGTCACATTCCTGTAAACACATGTGGAATTACCAGGGCAAGAGCTCCTGGTCACCAGCCTAGCCAAATATTATCTCATACAAAACAATATCACCCCCTACACAGCAGCTATTGGCTGAGCGGGAGGAAGTGATGTATATTGACTTTTCATTTGTGTCTTGCTGACTCTGCTGACAAAAGGACCAAACCGCTTCCAGCTGCTAAACCTAGAGAAAACAACCACATTCTGCTGAACATGATTCATCTGCATTTTGTGTCTGAAATTAGTTTTTTCATAAAGCACTTCTGTTGCTCTAACGCCACAATTGTGAGTCAGGCAGCTAAATGACACTCACACCATTATCGCAATAATATTCCTCTAAAATTATTAGTACATTACATCTAATATAACCAAATGAGGCCTACAAATGACATAGTTGCTCTCGCTAATGAGATCCATGTACACAATAAAATAAACATTATCCATCTATTCCTGCTGATCTCCCCATTAACACATGACCTTTGTAACGTGAACATTCTTGTCTAACAATACCGACCGTCTTCCACTATTTGTCTATCTATTGAGTGTGTCTGAGCCATCTAGCACCTTGTCAGTCATAAAAGCAGTGGGAGAGAGGGGAAGGGAGAGGAGGAGGAGGAGATGGAGGAGGAGACAGAGGAGGAGGGGATAAGAAGGGTGCCATTACCAGTGTTCTGGACCCGTGTCTTCCCAGGGTGAATAATTACATCTGACATGTCGTGAATAGGGAGGGACATTATCGCAGTGATCGTCTGTACCCGCTCTGCGTGTACCCTTGCACACACACACACACACATACATACACGCACACACATTAGGGCCCCTCTGAATGATTTAGGGGGTCTGTTAATAATGCAAGGGCTCCTAGAGCTAATTAGGTAAGTAGCAGAGGGCGCCGGCTGTGACGCCTCAGCTCACTGATACCAGCTGTAAAGGAATGAAGCATCGGCTGCACACATATTCGCGCACAGAGTTTGGGCTTATGTTTCACCCTGCACACACCCCCACCCCCTAGCCTCAATAATAGCCCTGATTATTTTCAAAAGGGATGGATAAAACTTCTCTTACGATTAAGTTTCATTATTGATCATGGCACCAAAATGAAGGCCTGCAGCAGCTCCACTATTCTACTTCATTTGCACGCATTATCAATTATTAAGAGGATCAGGAGAGGCAATAGGTTACAGGTCTGTATGCTGTGGACCTTAGATATTTGACAAGCAGCATCAGAGAGGTTGAAAGGTAACAGGGATCAGTGTGCTCCAAGAAAATCAATCGAAAGTGATTATCTTGAGAGGGAACAAGTGGAGAGCCAAGGTGGGCCTTGTCACGTGTACTCTCTCTCTCTCTCTCTCTTTCTCTCTCGCTGGCGCCATAGCTGTCAGCCCTGTAAGTGCAGTGTCAGGGTGATTAGAGAGCAACTCGGCCCAGACAGAGCACAGCCAACCTCCAGTCAAGCCCTCCAGAGACGCAGCGCCATAACAAACCTCAGCCCAGGGTCAAGCCTACTTTGTCAGCCTCCCTGCTTGCAAGATGAGCCCCTTCAGTGCACAATCAGGAACCATCTTGTCTAAGAGATTGCAGGGTCAGTGATATATAGCCACTTTTAGGCTAAAAGCAACTATATTTAAAGAGTTGATTCACCCAAATTACAAAAACAGGCATTTTCTCACTATCCCCTGGTGGCATGTGGCCATGCAGATGATTTATTTGCCAAGGTTCTGAGATATCACTGAGATACAGTAGAGGTGAATGTGTCTTCTGTGGATTATATAGAGTAATGGAAGTACTTATTCTGGTTCCTGTTCACCTCCAATATTTTGCAGGGGGGGGGGCGTAAATCTCTGGACAAGTAAAAACAATACTATTTGCGTGCATAGAAAGTATGTTTTTTATGGACATATGGATTCCAAACAATGGATATAAGGTGGAGGATATCAGTATTATTATAGGGCCAAATAAATACTGTGGCAGAGTTGAAATGGTAGTTAGTACTCTACCTGTTATTAGGTCAGAAAATGAAATGTCTGTTGAAACCAGATCACATTTCACTTGGGGACGTGACTTCCTGTTAGCATGTCGGAGAGCTCATTTGCAACGAAGATAGCTTAAAACCCTCCCACAACTATGACAACACACAAAATTAAATTCTAAAAGCTGTGGAGAATAAAATTTACGTTAGCTCATTTATATCACTTTAACAGCACTATTAAATATAAACAGGTCATGTACCTTGCTTTGTAGGGTTCATAATTCTCGCTGATATCTGGTAAAACAAAAATTAAATGAAAAACAATTAAAGACGACAAGACGTCAGGTTGAGGTTTCCACTATAGGCTACGGTGAAACGGTGGAGTTTCAGTGGAGAAAAACATTTGACAACATAAAATATAAACAATAGCGTAAACACAAGGTTTTGTTTCAGTCCAAATGTTTTAGGCACCTAACGTTAAGTTTAACGACAAACACGTAGAGGAAAATGGCGCAGCAGAAATTAGCTTGATATTGCATGTCAATTATTTAAATCCACTTTGCATTACTGTGCAAGGCAAATAAGTAAAACTACATCGATGAATAGATGTTTTAATGCTGGGGGAAAGGGGATCATTTTTCGACAATTTGTAGTTTAACAGTTTTTAGATTGAAAAATGATCACAGAATATCTAATGACTAATAGTGAATGACTAATGTCAAGCTCACTTCCCTCTGATGAAGTGTATATACAAAAGGCCATTTGGCCAAACTGCCCCAGCATTATATATTTCCTTTAATATGAGAAATGTGTCACCAATAATGTAGTTTTTGTGTTGTTTTTTAATGCTGCTTACAACCCAGTACTGGGAAACGGAAGTACATGGCATCGATGTAAGTGGGCGAAAATAAAGCAATTTGTTTGAGTAGAAAAAGTACATTCTTTGCCTTTGCGTAGTTTGAATACTAATGCGAATAAGCAAAGCCCACTAATGTTGAACTCTTCCCTCAAATCACAGTCGCCCAGTGGTCAACACCACTTTAAAAAAACTGGGAGAGTTAGAGAACCATTACACCTACAACAATGTCTGTAACGGGGAGATTATTTCGCATTTTTTCTGTCATGGTGGTTTGTGTGTGTGATTGGGTGAGGGGATTCATAGTAGGATTTCCACCATACAATCTACATTTTTTACATTTTTTTCCAAGTTCCCTGTAGCGCAAACTTGTTGACAGTTTGCTCATTAGTGTGACACAAACTTTCAGCACCGTCTGCAGTTTCTGGAGTTCACCAGTTCTCTCCCATCCCACAGCATAAGGGAAAGCAAAAGCTCGACTGTGCTCTACCTGTATGTGATAGCTGAGGCCTGGGGGTTGACGGTATCTAATCACAGCCTCAACAGGTGAGGAGAGGAGACAGCACAGACAGCATGGCACCACATGGAATTCCTACACTATCATAATGTAGATCAAACCACACACACAGTATCCAGGATTTATGGTAAATATATACTGCGCTCTACAGTAATACTAAATACAGTAAATAATGAGCAGTACACACTCCAGAACATATGGTATTCTTATACATCATACTATCTGGTTACAGTGCGGAAGCATTTTCTGTCAGTCTTACTAACATGATCAAAATCCACAAGGATCTGTAACAAATGCGAGACAAAAACCACAGTGTTCAGGCATGTGTTCAAGTGTACACAAACGTTATTGCATTCATCTTTATTCATTTACAACGTGATGTTCCTCAGCACAGCGTTTGAAGTAGTTTGACCTCGTCCTCACCTCGACAGCACAGAACCTCGTCAGACATAAAAGCCGTTGGAGGGGCGCAGAAGAAGCAAACCCCCCCCAGGGGAAGGAAAAGCAGAGGAGTAGGAGGAGACGGGGGAGGCGAAGGAGGATGATGGGTGTCACTGTCTCTACAAAGCCCTCTTATCCTCTAGATATCAAAGCGCTGTACTCCCAGCATTAAATATTGTCAGAATGATATGACTCACCACAGGAGGAGCTTGTCCAATGCCAAAGTAAAAATAGAAAGAAAGAAAGAAAGAACTATCATTGTGAAGGGGGGCAGGGGATGTAATGTGGTTTTGGCAGTGCATGGGCACACGACAGTGTTCTTAAAAGATGTTTTTGATATCACACAAAGAAAGTATTATGTGAGGCGTCTTCCTCACTGAGGTGAACTCAAAGTTTTAGGAGTGAGCAAGACAGAGAGGACATGAGAAAAAACAATTGAGTGTTTGTCTCCTTTCACAGTCACCAAGATGATGTCTGCAACACTCCCAGATGACAAATAAGCAATATGTGGTAACTGCATGAATAGTGGTAAATACAATACAAATGTATTGTTGTAACTTAGAATAGTGCTAACTTACTTGTGACCTTTTTCTAAGGCACCTAGTGTTAGCTCTCTTCTCCTTTTGTATTTGCTTTCTAAAAAGGAAGTATTTAGGATGTAGGCCAGATGGGTACACAGCGCTATTGTATGGTTGACAGAGAGATGACCTTGTTGCGCCTGTGTGTGTTTGTGTGTGTGTTTAATCAGACAGAGAGGGGGGATTAGAGACCAGGCACCTGGCAGGTGGAAACAGTCTGTACTCATCTGATGCCCTCCTGTCCTTCTGTGCTCTCTCACACACACACGTAACTTGGTCATAACCGTACTGTCATATTACAGTGTGACCTACAACCTGAATCGTATCTTTGATTCGGATTGCCTTGCAGTGAGTCGGCCTGTGGCAGCCCCCAAGAGACAGAAATGAAATTACACAAGCAAGAATCTTAAAGCAAGAAGCAAATGCCTGCATACTTGAAACATGAAATGTTTCAGAAATGGCATTTTACAGTAGCCTGGAAGTTTCCCAATTTTGGCGTGAACTACAAGATAGGAAAAGACACTCTTGGTTTCTATGATATACAGTGGTTGCTAACCTTGGGCCTCGGGCCCCCCCACAACAGGATGCAAGATGAATCCGAGAGGTGGTGTGATGATAACTACTGTATATACTATATATGTAATCTTTGCTCTTTCATTTTGAATTATTGGAAAACTTTACCCCTACAAGCTGAATATCCTTCACTCTTTGATTTACTGTAACTGCTCACAACTGGTAAAGTATGCAACCAATTACAAGGAGGCGCATGAAGACTTTGCATAGTTTTAGTGGGTCACAATCCAAACAGGATGGAACAACGTATGATGTCATATAAGTACATAAATACACTCATCACTTTATTAATCCCTTCTTAAAACTGACTTATTTTAGAAATGATCAGACACGTGGACACATTGTGACATTACTGGCCAATTTCAGGCGATGTTATATGTTAGAGGGCAGTGAATAAAGCTGAACTATTTTCGCCAACAGGCCTGTTCACTCTCCATTAATCAAAACAAATGTGACACTACATTTTGGTCCCAACCAGCCATTATGCCAGCGCAGGCATAACTATTTCTGTTTCTTTTCTTGTATATTACTGAGGCTTCACCTCCTATGTGGAAAGGTTTAGGAGGAATTCCTTGCTAAACAGTTTTGCAAGGTAATTAAAGCTGACAAACATCAAGCTCAGCTCCATCCTGACTCCTGTCAGCCTTCCCAAAAGAGTACTAAGCACCCCATCTGTTATGGCCTGCTCAAAGATAGTAGCTCAAGTGGAGTCATCAGTGTTAAGTTAAAACAAACACAGTAATTACCCTAATTAAGATCTGGCAGATTCCTTTAGACTAATAGTAGCTTGTACAAGATACAAGCGAGCTGATATCAGAGGAGAGAAAAGAGGATTACAGAAGGTCAAGACGAGGAGAAGAAAGGTGGGGAGAAACAAATTCAAAAATATTTGAAAATTGGTTGTCGATTAAGAAACCAAAGGGGCTGTTACCAGAAAAGGAAATAAGTTAAGAGGTAAGGAAGGGGAGAGGAGAAAGGAAGGAGGGAGTAAATGGCTCTGCAGGCGCCTGTCACTCTGAGGGCCAGCATGGGACGATCAGCGATGATGACGGGGGCACAGACCTGTGTCAAAATGCTGAACCCAGCTGTCAGTCAAACCACTCTGCCCTATGGGATGACAAGGACGGGCCTTAATCCTGCTGAAGAGAGAGCGAGAGAGAGAGAGAGAGAGAGAGAGAGAGCGAGAGAGAGAAGGGAGAAGGCCAAGGAGGAGTGATGGAAAGGCAGGAGAGAGAAATGAGACAAGGAGAAATGAGAAGAGATCAGAGAAAGATGGAAGACAGAGGGAGAGAAGAGGGGAAGCAGTGAGTAAGTTGTTTGCAAGCTGATTATTTATTTAAGGAATGTGCTGAAGTCATTTAATTTAAGATATTGAGCCGCACGAAACCCATCAGTTGTGTAACTTCATGAAGTTAGCACGGCCCTGTAACAGGCGAGTGAAAATTGCAGCCATTCACTTTTCAATTTGGGCTTCACCGTGGAGCTGTCTATCTTGGGAAATTAAATATTTGATGTCCCTCTCCTTAATAGGCAATATTACACTGTGTGAACTTGTTATTTGATGGCCAGAAAGGCCCGCATAAGTCATCCTCCAGCTATCTAGGACCGTAACCCCTCAGACCTCCTGGGAACACAGAGGAATGACCAGGGAACCAGTACATTAGAACACAATAGAAAAACAGAGTCTATCCCACAGCCAGTATTCAATGGAGCTCCGGAAAGCTGTTTTCAATTAGCGCTCGCTGATTCTCAGTGTTGGTCTACCGCATCATTTCAAGTAAATGCAACCATAACTTAAAGCCACAATGTTTGGTTTGGCCAAGAGGCTTCTCTACTTTCTCTTGTCAGTGGTAGCCACTGCAGAAGTCCTCAAACATGCATTTGTGTTGTATATATGCTTCAATAGTGCAGCAGAAAAAGTTCTCCTTTTTAACAGTGATATAATGTTATAAGTGTAACACAAAACTAACCCAGCTCATGGGAAATGCCAATGCCTACACAGAGAACAAAATATGTCAATGTTAAAATCAGAGTCAGAAGCAAATAAAGATATACTTCTTGAAAGATGCTCTCTTGGGAATGGGGCATGAGTGCAGAAGTACTTTAATAGTTATGTAAAGTCAGGTTTATTTGCACAGACTTATATCTCAGAGGACTTTATAGGTCTCCAAAAGCTATGGCTCCTGGTTCTAGAAGGACAGACAGCTGGGGGTGCAATAGGAGCCATAGCTTTGGAAAATCACAATTACAAAAGATTAATAGAAAGCTGTAATAATTACAAGGAATACAAAATACATCAATGAGGTTATTGGTATAGTTCAGCAAGTCCCAAGTAAGCCATCAGACAAGCAAATTCTATTCATAACACTTTTCAAGACAATAGATACAAAGTGTTTTACAGAACGGAGAAAAGAAAAAGAGGGAATAAAGGCAGACAGACAAGACAATATACAAGTAATGGCACGAAATGTATAAACCACAAAATCTGAAGTTCTAACATCTGGAGAGAACCATTTCATTCTAACAGGACCTTCACGGCTTGAGTCTGTGCCTGCTGCTTCACTACAGCTGCACTAATTGCCAGTTTTAGCACATATTCATTTACTGATCTGATGCTTTTCAACTCTACATGAAACTTCATGTCAAGGTATTTGTCTGGCGAATAGCTTGAATTAAAGCTGATTTTTGGAATGAGGTAGGGAACTGGGCTTTAGCTTTAATCTTGTTGTAGTTTTTCTTCTTCTTCTAGTTTTATGGCGGTTGGCATTCAGGTTCATTACTGCCACCTTCTGCTCCAGAGAGCAGAAGAGACAATAGACTTAATATCTACATCCCTGCAACCCTTTTCCTTGTTCGAGTTAGATCACATATTTTTCTATGGTCTCCTTCTGGTCTGAGGTGACAAGTAAAGGAATGGCGGCTGGTGCCCGGCTGCGTGCACAGAGAGTCGGGTTCAAAAATGCTAAAGATACATATTATATATACACATAATAAAAAAATGAGCACAGTAAGATATTTAACAGCTGCCAAGGCTTCATCCAGTTTCACTTTCAACCACAGTGTTGCGCCAGTGAGTGTTTATATTCGCACCCCTAGACTTGTTTGGGTCACAATCCAAGAGGGCAGACCAACCAAAACCTTTGATCTGGAGATCAGAGTCTGAAACTTGTTCTCTATGCCAGAAATATTTGTATATGTACTGTATTTGTTTTGTGTGCACATGTCTTTGTAATTGTGCACGTGGGCACGACAGAGAGAGACAGGTAGAGGGACAGCGTGAAAGTTAGAGACAGCTTTCAGGGGACACTGTGAACCAAGAGAAAAAGCCAATGATCTTTTGGGGGCCCAGATGTACAGTGTCCCTGACGTGATCAGAGCTGTGACCTGACACTCCAACGTCCCAGCATGCTCGGCAGATGTGGGTCAACTGACATCTGTTTCTCACTACAGCCTGGGCTCAGCTCGGCCCAACCCAACCCTGCTGCCATATTCATCCTAATAACCACTCCCATAATCACCAGGGATTATTCTAATATTAGTGAGCACACACACACACACACACACAGACACACACACACACAGTGACTGCTCTGATTAAGGTATAGTGCTCCATATGGTTTTGGGGGGGATTTGTATGTTTTTAGCCTTTCAGTGAAAAGCCTTGAAAAAGCCAGCTTAGAGAGGACTAAAGAGAGCCCCTGCATAAATAATATTGGAAAATAGCCTGGGTAAGGAGGGGTCATGCCGGGGGTGATATGTGGACTGCCAGCAGAGGTGCTCTGACAATGACAACTCATCGTGAGGATATCTGGCCTTGAAGTTAGGCGTTGAAGTGAGACAGCAGTGTGCTATTCTGCCTCCATAAAGGAGGGATTATGAACCACTGACAGGATGTGTGAATCAAGATGGCATACTCACCACACAACAGGACTAGAAAGAGACACTGCAGGGGGCTGTCAAGGCAGACCCTGAGTGAGCTGGGGGATTACCATATAATGATGAAAGATGATGAAGACTGATGAATAGATTGTTGGCACTTTAGCTATGGGGAGGGAGGACGATGTGCTTCTGTGAGGAACTTGACATTTCAAGCGTGGATGCCAGGGCGTAGGATTTCCAGTGCAACGAAATGTGCTGATTGTTTCAGCTTTACTTATACAAGTGAGTGCTTGTTTGTGCATTTTCTTTAATGTAAGCCAGTTTTTTTTATTTGCCTTGTACGACTGTAAACCCATTACGTTCCGAGCATTCTTGTGCTACATGTCGTTCTTTTTGTGTTGTGTGTGAAATCATCTCCCCCCCCCCCTCCTTTTTTTTTTTTTTTCTCCTAAGAGGTCTATTTGTGGAAGTCATGGCCTGCTGCTGTTTACGATTCTCACTGGGGCCCTACTGCTGGTGTTTTTTCCCGCATACACACAAACATGCACACAGTGGGTCCTTACTGCTGACACTCAACTTCATTCTTTGCTGCAGCTGCATCTGTTGTCACCATGGAGACCTTGTTTATTACTTAACCCGCCCTGCTCACAAACACAAACACAAACACACACACACACACACGCACACCACGACAGAGAAATAGGCAGGCTGCGTGTCCCTCTGTGTTTGATTTGGTGTTATAGGACCCATCGGATCACAGCCCCAAGCAAGCCCAGGCCCATATGCACAAACACACACACACAGCAGTTGGCCTGGATGGATGCAGCAGGCCCATGCTAAACACAGAGCCATAAGGAGCACACTACCTAATCACCTCCAGGCTGGTCTGGATAATGACATTTGTTAAGGCTTTGACTCAACCTGCGTGAGTGAGGAGGCCAGTCTGGCTACCTTGCCACTCACACATCACTGATATAAATAGAGAAAACGAATAGCCATGCAAATGATGCACGACAAAGCAGCAGAAGCATCTTGCTGGGGAGGCTTAACAATGATTTTGCAAAGTGTTGGGTGTGTTCATGCATATGTGTCTGTGTGCGAGTACACAGGGCGTTAGGGAAAGGCAGTCCTGCTTAGCGGGCGGCAGCATGCAGGCAGGCTTTTTTCACGAGACAGGGAATCTGTTATGCAACATGTGAGAGCCTGCTAATCTTGCCGAACAGCCTGCACCTCCTGGCCACCTCTTGGCCCGTACACACACAAATACGTACACACTCGCACACCTCCTGGCCATCTTTCTAGCCATGCATGGCTACACACCCAGGTGGCCTTAATGGGTTTAAGAGCAGTCGGAGATCCTCCTGCTCTCCTGTCCAGACATGAGCCCTCCTGTCTCCGCATGTGACTGCACACAAAGATGCGTGAGAGGTCACAGAGCCAAGAAGTCACCAAAAAACACCATGGCGGTAGCCTGTATAAAGTGAAATGTAATGTAGCTTGAAATAAATTGCCATTTTTGATGTATTTTGACTTGCTGATGGTCAGAGAGAGTGCACGATGGCCAGCAGGGACACAAACAAAGGCATTTAAATGATTTTATATCAAAAGGTTTGGCTGACCCTTAACGATTGATCTGGCATTTGACACTTGGCAGTTCGTAATTCTGGACCCTGTGTCTGCAGCTCCACATCTGAAGTAAAGGTCAATCGGTGACCTATTGGGGTCAGGTGGCTCCACTCACTAAGATCTCTCTGCAGCATTACTCAGCTTGATAGCATATGCTGACAGGCTCCCAGCTGAGTGGCTCAGCCTGTAACATACGCACACATGCACATGTACACCCACACACCTATATCAGCCATGAACACACAGCCAGAGGTCTTGTCCAAGATGACCTCCAGGGGATAGACATCCTGCAGTCTGCTCTTGTCTGTAATTCCCTGATCTCACATGTGCTACTACATACGGCTCCTCTGATGGGGACTGAAGTAGAGCAAGGACTGAGTTAGTTATTATTCATCTAGTTTGACAGAGGAACAGTTCCAAGTTTAGCTTATTAATCAGTCGCTTATCATCTGCAATGCCAAGCTTCTTTACATTTAGTTCACCCTTTGAAAATTTGAATGGAACTAAACTCAGTCGCTCAGAGGAGTCAGCAATAGAAGCAATAGAAGCGATGGAAGTGCGAGAATATTAACCAGTAGCCCAAACTCGCAGAGCACAATCCCTACAACACTGAGAGAGCCTTTAAAAGTGGCTTCTTATCAGTAGCAGTTCGGGCTTATTCCATTTGTGCCCACAGCATTTCTTGCCATTTGGCACCTGCTTCGTATATGTGACAGCTTTGATGTGCTGCAAGGCTTCAGACCCTCTCTACATTCACAACTGCAGCACAGCAGCACAATAAATACTTTGATAACAGCACAATCTGTAACTCCGGCAAAAACAAATAACATGGCGGTCGTTACAAGAGTTCTTTTGTCAGGGTTTGGTTCTGGATTCGTGAACCGAACAAAACAATTGGTTCCAGATTGAGGCGGGCTTCTGTTCTCCCCAGGGTGATGGTTTAAATATATCAGAGGAGAGAGAAGCAGGAACAACAGTGGAAATGGTGAGAAAGCAAACCGAGAGAGGAGGAATGAGTGAAATGGAAAATAATTCAACCATGAGTAGTGTGGGAACATTTAAAGGCAATGAATGGATAGATGGATGTAAGGATAGATATAGATGCGTGTAGAGTTGTAAACAATAAAGCAAAACTTTTACAATTAAAATGGGAAAAAAATAAGAAACAGCACAAAGAATTCAGACAATGAAGTGAAGTGAACTCACACAAAGGAGACACAAATGGAAGTAAATGTATGAACATTTTGAAAAGAATAAAGTGAAGTGAGTTGCAAGATAAAAACTGTGGAACAAAGGAAATGTTTGTCATAGCAAATTAAATGCATTCATGTCCGTATCGAAAGGTTTTTCCACCCTGTAAAATACATTTCTAGAGAGGGTCAGTAAAAGATGAGATCTTAACATGGACACGAGATGTTTTCCAGAACAGAACAAAGTGTTTGTGTGAAGTCCAAATGCTTTAAGGACTCCACAAAACAGGAATGGTTTGCAGAATTCTGAGACAGAGGTTGATGGTACGTCTTTACAATAAACTGAGTGAACAACACAGAGAAAAAAGAAAGATGCTCAGAGAGCTATTATGACTGACTATTGCTAGCGTGTTCCTTGAGCGTTAGCCGTTAGCTTGCCAGCTACAGTAGCTCACCAGTAAATGGTGATTCCTACTTCGTCAGAGAAAGATCCTGCCTGCAGTACTGTACTGACCTTGTACTCTGCAAAACTTGCCATGACTATACAGCACTGTCCTTTGTCCTATTTTTAGAAAGCTCCATCTGTAGACAGCAAGCTAGCTGGATGTTCGAGGATGGGGGTTGAGTGTGGATGTTTTATTGAGGTTTTATAGGGGGCACTTTCCATTCCAGATGTGTGGTTGAATCAGGCCTGCTACACTTTCAGCCACCACCTTCCAAACCCACTCTCAACAATTACCAAGCTTACTTTCCGTGGCGTAGTAGCCCCGAAAGACCGGATGGCACATTGCTGCTCTGTGACATCAAAATTGGTCTATTTTGTTTCTTGTTTAGAGCTTGAAGGGCGAGAGAAGATGGACATTTTCTTGACGTTAATTATGTTATAAGACTCTCACTGCTCTCTTGCACACATTTTCTCTCTCTCTCTCTTTCAAGTGCGTGCTCCATACTTGAGAGGATGTACCAAAAAGGACCTGGAAAGGGTTTGGCTAAGATCCAACTGCCTTCACACACACACACACACACACAGGGCACACTTAGCCCCCATCTTGGGTGATTACATAGCCTTTCAAACTCATTTACACACACAGGCAGTCAAGCTGAAAACTAATTTGTCCCAACATACACAAATACAAGGATACACTCATGCACTGACGCACACACTTTCTCACACCCACAAGCATAAACACAATATCAACAGAGCGAGGATAAGAGAGGTGCAACAATGTGAGAACAGAAAAACAAGACAAATGCACACACACGTGCATGCACAGACACCTATAAACCATAGCCATGTCCAATCTCAATTCCAAATGGTGATAAGTGACAGTAATTTGACATGACAGCTATAAATTGTAGTATCAAACAATATGAATCTGATGTCACAAAAAGGACACTGCTCCTGTGGTGGATGCCAGGCATCCATCAACCAATCACCTTATGGCTCCTGAAGTCAAACTCAGATTCCATGGGATGATGAAAGAGGAAGTTCCCTCCTCCCTCCTTCACTTCCCCAACACTTTCCTCCTCTTAGATTCAATACTGCACCCTCAGCCATTAGCTGAGGCAGTACCTGTTTGGCCGGCTAATTACTCATTATCCAAGCTTCAACGGGCCTGTGTGTGGATTTGTATATGCGTGTGTATGTCCCAGCAGATGCAAACAGGAGGCAGGCACACACTCGGTAAGGAGGAGGCTGCTGTCGACTGAGCATCCATGCAGGGCGCTTGGGGAATGAAGACAAACTGCTGCTGTGACGTATAGATGACGGTTTGCGTGTGTGTGTGTGTAGGAGACAGACAGATAGACCGACAGACAGTTCTCCAGTTGTTGTGTCCCAGTGATGGGTCCCCGGGCCATCTGACACCTCTTCCTGTTTGGACACCAGGCCCCCCGAGGACACACACAGCTGGGGACGGGACAAAGCTAGCTCCCTCTCTCTGCGTCCACAATCCCACAGTGTCGTCTATAAGGTCCCATATATCAGCCTTGTCAGTGACACGTTCTCCTTTTCATGTGTGACTAGCATCCCATGGTCACATGATTTAAAAGCAGCTGTGAGAAACACACAGAGGAGCATCTGTATGTATGCATGGGGGTGAGAATATGTATGTGTGCATGTTCTTGTCAGTTTAGTCTGAGCCAAACAAGTTTCTTCTGACATCACCTTGTCATCTTTGTGAAACAACAGTATCCAGAAAATGACTGTTGACGGAAGAAAGAAATGGAACAGATCAGTGTAAAACCATAGCTGCATCTCTGAGCAGGATGAGCCGACTGTCACCAAGTACAGAGGCAAATAAAAAAGGCAAAGCAAGGTCTCACACCTGTTTTGTTTGGAGCTGTTGGATCAAAATGTGATAATTTTTCTTCTTTTCTTGTATTGTTTGTTTCAGTTTGGGAGGTAAGAATATGCTAACCAAACTGGTACTTCCCAAAGAACATGAGTTGAGTCTGTTGGAAATACCCCAATACTACCACTGTGGGCCTAAAAAAATCACATGACTAATCACACTGACTCTGTACTGCATGACATGTACTGTAAACCTTAAAGCATATACAAACCCTTGCTACTTACTTTAGTATGCTTTTGGTCACAGGCCATTTTTCAAGGTTTAGGCTACGGCCACTGGCTTACATTCAGACAATAGTGTGTGCACAGTGACTATCACTGAGAAACCCATTCAGGCTATAGCTGCAGTAATGATGATAATAAACTTTATTTACAATGAACTTCTGATTTTGATAAATCCAGTATACTGGTTTGATTTACTGTGCACTCCTCTCACACATCCATTTATTTGTTGTGAGTCCAGCTTTCTCTCTTCAGTTTTGTCAATAATGGTAAACACCAAAATAATCACTGTAGAAAATAGGGTGAATTTGGTGTTCCAGTGAAGGGAAATATGGGTGCTCTTTGTGAATTATGCTTTCACATAAAAAAAAAAGCTTTAAGAATATATGACGCTTAAGATGTCTGTCTAGATTTACAACAGCATTTTCACCCATGTTCCTGTGTCAGCAAGCTTGGTGTGTTTCTAGCCTTGGGCACTTTAACATTTAGCAAGGCGTAGCATTTTATCCCAGCCACACAAGGTCTGATAAGAGAGAAGACATGTGGTGCATTAGTGTGCCATGCTAGTAATTCCTGCTTTGATATGAGCGAACCTGAGGAGGACGAGAGAAATATCTTAGCCAGCCATGCCAGTTAAGCAAGCCTTGATATGGGACTAGAAGTGTGTGGGAGATAGAGGAAGAAGCAGAGAGACTCTTCTCCTCATCTCTGGGCAGCAGGATTAGAATGTTTACCCGCTAATGTCTTTAGCTACGCTGAAGCAAAAAAACACACACACACACAAATACATACACACTCTGATATACATAATGTAGATACTGTACATACAAACACATTGCATATGCATAATCTAATATGGCATTATGCATATGCAACACGTCTGTATATATATATATATATATACACACACATACATATATACATACATACACACACACACACACATATATGCACACACTCATATAGATCCAGTACATTCAGCTGGCCTGGCCTTGCTTTGTGTATTTGTGGGTGCTGAGGTCTGCACCCATCTGCTCCTTGTGTGTGTAATCTGCCTCAGACAGGCTACAGCGCTTAAAGGGGCCAGACTGCAAACACTGCACTGGGATGAGACACCTGCCACAGGGCTAAGACCAGAGCCCTGACGCACAAACACACACAGATGGAGAGGCCACAGTTACCATGGACAAAGCAGCACTCAATTACTGCCTAAGCATTGTGACATTCAGGTGTTTCTGTACTGTTTAAGGCCGTGTATTCGTTTAGACCTGCGGCGTGTGGATTTTCTGTCCCCGCGTTGCAGCGCTCAGTCCTAATTGGTCGGTATTAATCGTCCACGGAGGAGGCACGCTTGACAGTACCATAACTACAGTGTTCATAATGGTCCTGGTGAGGAGGGAAAAATCTCTACTTATCCTCGTCTTGAAGTCTAGCTTTGAGCATCTGCTGTCAGAGTGTCACGTCTGAATTTAGCAAATGCCCAGGCACGAGGTGGCTGCGTTCTAAATGCCCAATGCTCAAAGGAGTGTCTGTCGTGCCGCGGCTCGGCGTGCCAAATCAGAGCTGGCTAGGAGCTCCCTATAGGCGAACAGATGGCCATTACTATCATTTATAACTTATTAGGGCCTATAATCCTACCTGCGTCAAACACGCCCTGACGCTTAGGGCTGGCTCTCGTTTTTTTTCTCTTTTTTTTTGCCTCATTTAAAACCGTTCTATGTGCCAGATAAGTCCTCATCACGATTTTCTCTGTCTCTCTTTCTCTCTCTGTATTTTTAATCTGCAAACTGCGTGGTTGACACATATGTGCAGGCATAATATGATATAGGGTTATCTTTCCTTTAAATCAACAGTCAACAGATTGCCCTACGATGGGTGCAGAGCTGGAAGCTGATAGTACTGGATGGAGAAGCAGGCGCAACATTAGGCGGATGGCAATTTACACCAACTGCAAAGGAGAGTCATACACAATAATATTTATTTTCATAACATTGCGCTGTTTTGGCCTATATACTGCAATCACAGCAATAATAAACAGCTCTCAAAATCCAATGCGAGCCCATGTTACTGACTGTGTTAGTGGCACACCCCAGGACAGAGATGAGATTTTACAACTCTGTGGATTGATTTTAAGACAAACATAATTCATATAGTGCTGATGGTCTACCACAAAGATAATTCACATTCTACAAGATATCTGCGTCCTGACAAAGTCCTTCCTCCTACTTTGTCAGTCTCTCAGTCTGGCTCCACAGAGGCAATCGTCAGTGATGCCTCACATTCACCACCCAAGCAGGTGTGGGCATTGACGTTTCTGCTGTGAACAGGCTGCATCTGTCATGTGGCAAAGCAGAAATAGCTCCAATCAATGTCCCCCTCGGACACATACACACACACACTCATGCTATGCTCGCACACACCCCCGGCACCGCTGTTCTCCAGCAAACAAGGATCTGTGGAACAATCATTGTAAACCACTGCGGCCAGCAGTGAGGGCGATCGATCAGCTCGAGTCATCGCGGCTGTTGCATCCTCCTTGAACTTCACTCGGTCTTCTAAACAGTCGCAACACTGATAAGGCCGGGGGAGATCCTGAAAACCTCTGACTCGATGTCAC
The DNA here is from genome assembly GCA_036023855.1 of Gadopsis marmoratus. Taxonomy (NCBI): domain Eukaryota; kingdom Metazoa; phylum Chordata; class Actinopteri; order Centrarchiformes; family Percichthyidae; genus Gadopsis; species Gadopsis marmoratus. The sequence goes on from JAVQJF010129735.1 coordinate 122,059, forward strand.
ACCTCCCATCTGTAGCCATTTTGCAGCAGCTACTTTGTTGCAGCCATTTTGTGTCCCCGCCATTTAGCACTCCATTGAGCTTCAGCTGGGGGATGCCAAATGGAACGTGTGAAACGCCCCCACACCCCACCCAATAATTTGTGACCGTTTGGATGATAAATAAATAGATGGGCAGACACGCAGGCAGACAGAGAGACAGAAGGAAGGCAGATGACTGGCTTTGATGAGCTTTATGGGGATGTATGCGGAAAGACAGACAGACCAATGTGTGTCGGCAAACAGACAGACAGAGAGACAAACAGAAGGTATATATACGTGTGTGTGTGTGTGTGCGTGCGCGTGTGTGTGAGAGTGAGAGTGTGCGTGAGCGGATGTCAGACCAGGTTGTGTGTTCCTGCAGTGGCAGAGATGAGAGGGAGCGAACAGGAAGCCGCTCTCCTGGAGACAGATGGACTGCCATGCTGTGGACACACACACACACACACACACACACACACACACACACACACACACTAACTCACACACACACACAGAGAGTGACACACAACAGTACAGCCAGCAGGAGAACATATCAGAGCACGACTGCTGAAAACAGAAAAACACACCAACATGCTAGCCTAAACAGCGCACGTTTAAGGATGAACGGATGAAATATGCAAACAAAACTGGACACGCCAAAGTTCACCTCAGAGAACTCCACAGAGAACTTCTTCCTGTGGTTTAATCAAGGAGCCGAGCTGTATGCTTGACTGATTCATTGCAAAAAACCTCAACTAAATGCCTAAATGTAAATGTAAAATCCACCACGAGTACAGCGAGACGCTCACTGACGAACATACATGACACACTCTCGCTCAGAACAGGTGTTAATGCTTCCAGCCTCAGGTATGTGGTGACAACCTTCTCGCACCCAACTTGAGAGCTCTGGCGGATCTAGGCTGTGCCAGGTTGTCACGCTGGATGTGTTGTGTGCGTACGCGCACACACACACACACACACACACACACACACACACACAAACACATTCTGCTTCTTCTCTTCACTTTCCTCTGTCTTTCCTTTGAACACAGACACACAGGAAAAAGAAGAAACTAGAGAGTGAGGGAGCGAAGATGAGAGTCTGCACAGACATCGACTCCAGCAGCGACAACAGCAGTATCACACCGTGTGTTTGGGTGTTTCAGCGAGCGTCTGTGAATGTGTGTGTGTACCCGGGCGCGTGTGTTAGGTGTGTTTCACAGGATTGCCAACACATCTCCTCGCAGCGAGAGCCCTATAGGAACAGAGACATCTGTGGAGTGAAAGGACGCCAGCTTGCATGGCCGTCTCTGGAGAAAGAGGATGGGAGGAGGAGAGGATGAGGAGAGGAGTAGGGAGAGGAAGAGGAGCGGGCAGGAGGATGGAGGCGAGTCGGCAGGAGCTCCAAACCTTGTCTGTCAGCTGATAATTAGAGAAGTCCTGTCTAGTTTAGACAGAGATGAAAATTTTTCAAATGGTTCATCTGAACAAGTTGCTCGGTCGTGTGCTGAGTCCTAAAGTAAACCAAGTCAACTGTAAATCTTTCACAACTTAGCCTGTCCCCAAATCAAGTCATATTACAACCTTGTTTCACCATATATTGAAACAAAAGAATTAACAATTTGTTATCCCATCAATTGATAGGTTTCCATCACTTCACTTCTATTGAAAAAACTCACATTCAATTAGTTTTCAAGATCAATGTTCTTGCAGTGATCTTGAATGTGGAATTCCTGAGCTGAGCAACAACTCCATGTGATATTGTGGTGATTCACTTCAGTATGATGAGTTTGAGAACATAAACCTTGAACATAAAAGCCATGAATTAAAATTTTGGTTTTTGGTATCAGTAATGCCTGCCTTAGTGATGAATTCATTTGAATAACAGCTGATGTATTATCTGTGCAGAATAAAAAAAGTACCTCAGTCGAGGGAAAAAATCTTTCACAAGTGCCCTCATTGAATATCAGCAGATCAGCAAATAGATATTGAAGACGTTGGCCTTCTTCAACAATTCATCCATAACCCTGCAGACAGGGACGTCCGCCATAAATGGAGTTGATGACAATACAAGCAAATGTCCTCCTTGTGTGTGCAAGCAAGTGCACTCAAGCAGATGTGCACTGCAGACCTTGGGAGTATAAGCCAGGGAACAGGACACAGGTGCACCTGCTCTCTGCTCTCGATGAAAGGTCAGCCAAATTCAGAGAGGGATGCAACCTTCCAGTGTTTGTGTGTGAGCCAGTAAAAATAAAGCTGAAAGTATGACAGCGTGACAAGAACTATTATGGTAAATGTATAGTCTGAATATGTACAGTAAATATCTGTTAGGCTCTATTACTTGCAGGATTAGTGTGGCAGTCTATTGCCTGCAGCTCATCTTCGACGCAGAGGTTTTTTCTAAATAGCCATCATTGCCACACGTGGCTCCGCGTTAGTTGCCAAAGTGCATTTCCAGCGATCTGAGCAGGTATACAGGAGAAAACATGTGCAGCCGGACAAGTGCCAGAAGAGACAGAAGGTCCACAATGATGTTTCACTACATAGATTATGCAGATACCGCGGTCAGAACGAGGAACAGACAGAGCGAGGGGAACAGACAGAGGGAGGAAGAGAACGTGAGAAACAGACAGAGAGACGGAGAGTAGGCGACAAACAAATACAGACAGAAAGAGAGGACGGAGATGGGAGCGAGCACAGAGAAACAGAGCAAGTGTAAGCATGAGAGGGAGAACATGAGAGACAGAGAGAGGGAAGTGAAGCAGGGAGGGGTGTGTGCAGGCTACAGCTGGCAGAGGGATTCCCAGAGCCAACTGCCAGTGTAGTGGAGCTCCTTAACAACTTCACAGGACTCTCAGAAAGGAGCTTTAAAGTGGCCACATGGCCTGGCCAGCACAGCAGAGCAGAGCAGCAGGCTTTACTGGGGCTCTGCACACACACACACACATTCATGCACAAGCATTCAAACACACACAAGCTCAAACAAGACTCAGCCCGCCAGCTGCTGACAGGGACAAGAGTGTCCGGAGCGATAAATCTGTGAGCATGTGTGTGTGTGTGTGTGGGGTGGGGTGGGGGGGTGGGGGGGAGTGGGGTTAGGAAAGAAATAGTAAAAGAGCAAAAAGCCTCTTCTAGCGTTACACGATACACAGACGTCACTGTATAGCATAACAGCGCTGGCCTGATATACTGTACTTGTCGAAGCTGCTTCACCAATATTTGCCCCAGCTCGTACCTGCAAACCCTTTCATCTGCTCATAAGCTGCCTCTTTGCACAATACAGATATATAAATTCCTTCAACTGCTGTCCTACCCCTTCTCCGTACCTACAGTACGCCTCCAGGAGTGCAAACATGCGGTACATGCTGTTCAAGCAAAGCAGCTTTGCTTTGTCGCCGCATGATTCCTCCGATAACAGCAAGCAGCGGCTGACCATCAAATGTTTTCAGCGAGATAAGCCTCCTAATTTCAGAATCGCCGCCTGATCCTTGAAAGGCCAGTGCTTGGTGCAAAGTAGAAATTGGTTATTTCTTTCTTTTTTTGTTCCATTCATATGCTCGATTATCATTATCCCTCTTTTGAGCTGAACTTTGAGGAAGAGATGGAGGGGGTTGAGAGACAGGGGAGGCAAGGGGGAGGAGGCCAGTGGATGACATGCCATCACACACCCTAACTCTGTGTGTGGTGGGACAAATATCGCTTGCTTTCTCTTTCCCAAACCTCTACTAGACGCTTGTCTGTCTGGATCAGCAAAGTATATTTTCCATGGGTTGTTCAGCGACAAAGGTTTTTCAGTCGGGATCGCGGTCTTCCCGTTTTTTTCCCACCATCACTATGCTAGACCACCACTATACTAATGGTGGGGCATTAGCATTTCAAGGAGCCTCCATTAAGGAGGGCAAGAAAAGCTGCTCTCAGTGGGGGGAAATCCATTTTGTCCCAGGCTCCAACATCTGCTGCAGCCGTCCCAGCCAGAAGGACGCTCGGATAAAGCCGAAGAGCCCTCTGATTTACTGTAATGACAGACAGACAGATAGACAGGCAGAACGGATGACCATATGCGGAAGCGAGGGAGAAAAAGGAAAAGACAAAAACAACTTCTGTCTTACTGTCTGTCATTTTCTGGTGCTTTCTATGTGCATGTGTCAGTGGTGGTGGTGGTGGTGGGGGGGGGGTCATGGGAAAGGCAGGTTGCCAGATTAAGCTCTGCTGGGTATAATCCTTTGCGCGCGATGTAGTGTGCGAAATAAAAAAATATCTTAGCAATAGAATGTCATAATATCATGGAAATAGTAATACAACAGTTTAATAGCAGTGGTGCGAAGACATCTGTGGTTATAATGAGAGAGACTCACAGGCTGGTTGTCATCTGGTGCCACATAATGGCTAAAAGACCTGAACCAAGAAGAGACGAGAAGTCAAAGAGAGCGGCAGAGAGGCAGGCGGACAGAGGGCCTTGATCCCTGCCCCATCTGTCCTGCTGCTCGCAACTCCCTCGATCTCTCTCCCTCTATGGTGGTCTCCTGTTTGCTGTGGTCTAAACCTTCTAAGTTCCTCACCGTCCTAAAGCCTGAACAGCACGGAGGTGAGCTGAATCACACCCTGGCCAGCTGGGAGTTGAAGCAGACAGATACACACGCACAGACACTTCCAAACTGGGAAACTTGAGGTTTTCAATCTTTGTAGTAACTCATGTAATATAATGACACTCTGGCCTTCTAATGACAGAGTATGTTTCAATTACATGGCCTTTTCCCCATCCAAATAGCGCGTCTGTGCTGTCATGGCGCCACTGAGCAGATATCTTTGTGCTCATCCGAGAAGAGCACACTTGATAATAGCACAATCTCAGAGATGAACACCGCAGCAACAGCAGCAGGCATTTAACAACCTCCGGCTTGCTGTGACACAGTACAACACCACTGGTGGATGACGACTGTTGCCACCCGCCAAAACTAAAAAACTCACTCCAGCTGATAAACACTGTATTTTTTTTTTTATTTACAGAACAGCATATCTGACCATTTGGCTGGATAACTGACGCGAAATTCATCCGTCTTTGCTCTGTACCACCTTCTAGGTGTAAAGATACAGATACAAGGTGTCTGCTGGAGTTTAAACAGATGGAGGGCCTCGACTGAGAAGGCCTTTAAAAGCGTTTTCTCCCAGAAAACAAAAACAACAGGAAAATACAGTATGTCTGCCTTAACAAGCCTTTCATTCTTAAATTCTATCTTAAAATCTTGGTTTGATTTAGAGGCAGAACCATACCTGCTGTTAGGTCGAGGTAATTGTTTCCGAAGCAGTTTCACTTCAGAATGGGTGAAAATATGCTGGAGATATTACTTGACCTCGGGAAAATCTTGAAACAATTTGATACGTATTGGAAACAACTGAAATTATCTGCTAATTAGCTTTTGGAAGATCGTTTTTATTGGTTCTGGGAAAAAAATATGATTTTAATGTTCTCAATACTCGATTTAATGACTTAATTAAGATTTGCTTTAGCTGCACACGCACACATACACACACACACGCACACACACAAGCTGCTTGGTTGGCCCAACCAAGTCTGTCAAGGAGAAGGAGGGCAATGATGTCATCACGCCGAGCCGGTGCATCACATCAGCGGCTGACCCTGGTGATGTCGCCAGCGGTGAGCACCTGGCTGCTTTCAGCACAAGAGAGCGATTACATGTCAGAGAGGTGTTTAGAGCGCACAGTCATTACACACACACACACACACACACACACACAGAGAGAGAGAGCCAGCAACTCCAACTGGACAAAACAATAAAACTTGGAACATGACAATGCATTGAATGGTACAGAAACCTGGTCAATTTGGAAAGAGCTCTCTCTCACTGTCTGTCTGTCTGTCTGTCTCTCTCTGGTACCACCCAGCCTCGGTTGCAATGCCACAGCTTTTACGCTGAACTCGCCTGATTGATGCCTTTTACTCTGTGTGGTCTAGACGTAAGTCATCCAGGCCACTTGCTTCACTCTGTTTACTAGTGGGTTACTTCTTACACACACACACACACACACACACACACACACACACACGTCATCTCTCGCTCTGTCTCCACAGGTCTGGTGCTGAGCTCCATCACTACTAACAATTATCTTTGGTGTTAGCTCACAGATCGGGCACCTCAGAGTCTGGGGCTGTTAGAGACGAAGCACCCGCTGGCCCAGATATGTGTTTACAAGAACTGGGGCTAAAGTGTGTGTGTGCGTTTATACGTACGTGTGTGTGTGTGTGTGTGTGTTCGTGATAGTGTGCGAGAAAGAAAATATATGAGACGTAAGAGCAGAAGGCTAGCTTATAGTGTGCTACAGTCAGCAGCACTTTAAAAGGACGGCTTGAAGTGCTCTTCCCGCTACCGGATCGTGTCCAGTATGTACACACAAAGACACACTACAAACATGCACATGCACACACGCATACACACACATACACAGAGCCAGATGGACAGCAGTGCTAAGGCTTAGTTTAATGACAAAAGGACCCTCAATCTGGACACGGATTTATCACTCACTTTAAAGTCCATCTGCGAGAAGTTTGGACTGAAAACACAACTGCACAGTCTCTCTGCCTTCCTCGGGCTCGTGTGTGAGCAACTTAGCAACTCTCTCTCTCACTCACACTTTCCCACACACCCAGTCCCATACCTCTCCTGCATCTGTAACAAATCTGAATGATAAATGTGTGGAGACGAGGGGGGTCGGGGATTGAAATAAAAAAATAAATAAATTTAAGGGCGACTCAGATCCTCAGCCTGGTGGCGATATCATAGAGGCATGCAACCATAGGCTTTCATTTCCCGGGTTTAGTGGTGTCCAGGGGCCTGGCAGCATGTGGGGTGGGGTGAGGGTGGGGTGAGGGGAAGCTGGGAGGCAGATAGACAAGAAGAGTGACAGCACGGAGATAGACTAGCTACCTATTTATAGCCCAGGCCATCTGCAGAGCTCCCTCTTGTCTTTGGTCATCCTGTTCACAAAGGCTTGGAGGCAGATTCCAGCAGCCCAGCGCCCAGCCGCTCCATTCACTATTCATTCCAGAGCCGGCAGCACCATATGGATCCGGCCCCACTGCTGGGCCCTGGCCGGCCTGTTTCTCCCTCTCTATCTCTCTCTCTTCAGATTGACGTGGTAATGAAGCCTGGGTGGCTTGCAAAGCGCTCTCCTTTCTTTTTTTCCCCCCTCTTTCTCCCTGTGTCTTTCCCCTCTTCTCTCTCAAAGACGCCAGGCTTGAGCATGACCGGACACCCCCACCACCTCACCCCCCCTTCCCTCCTTCCCTCCTGTTCTCTTCCTATTACTCTCCCTCCTCCTCCTCCTCCTCCTCTCTCCTTCAGTCTTCCTTTATAAGCAGCCCAGACACTCTCCTCTCCTCCCTTTACCCACTCTCAGACATTGATGATCTCATTTCATTTCCTGACACCTGCGAAGAGCTAATGTGACCTAAAGTGGCCGAGATGTTCTGCCGCCAGTCTTAGCACACACACGTACGTCTCCGTCCTCATCAACACGGACACATTACATTTATATACTGAAGCAGCAAAAATGAGTCCAAATGTAATTTGTTTTAATCATCAGCATCACATGTCAGCACAAAGACTGGATACTTCAAGACTACATCCTCTTTTTCAGCTCACATCCCCTTTCCAGCTTGACCATCTCACTTCAATCAGGCCAAACTGGCAATAAAGAGGAAATGGAATCACAGAAGGGGATTCCACACAAGGAAACTGTTAATGATGCTACAAAGCGCAGCCCCTTGGGGGAAGTAAGAGGACTGTGAAACTAAACCCAAACAGAGCTTCTGTCAGCCTCCCTCTGTCCCACTTGGTCCTTTAGTCAGTGGACAAATAGGAAACTGCAATGAAAGGCTTTTCTTTTTTTTTTTTTACAGCCCTGTTAGTGACAGGACTATAAACTGGTGCACCCCAGTATGTGTGGTTTTGTGAACTTTTAGCTCAAGTCTGTCTGTCAGGGTGAAACTGACTACAACTTTTTAAACTGGCAGACAGTTTAAAGGACAAGTGTGGTGATGCTCTTTATTTTTCTTATTGGCAACCGATCACACGAAAAGGCCAAAACCAAGAAGGTATGGTCTGTGTAGCAGATATAATTGATTATTACAGCTTGTTTAAGCTTGTAGCTTATTCCTCCCTTATTCCGCAGACCTCCACTGTTGCCACCAATGAGGCACATGATTGCAATGTGTGACATATTCCTTCATTATGATGAAAATGGGCAGCGTAGTTTATTTTGAGCCAGCGCCACAAACATTGTCCTGCTGCTGTAAATACTCACTAGAGCACCAAATTCCAACTAAAAAACAATTCCAAAGAAATGCAAAATTTGCTCGTGTTTGAGTTTGTTTTAGCAAAATATTTAGCGTTTTTTTTATTATAGTATGTACTGGGATGTACTGAGAGATAAACTAACACATTGGTTTTAGTCTTTCATGAGATTTGTTGACAATAACAAAAATATACAATATTACCAGACATATACTGTATATGACAGAGATGTTTAGATTATATGAACAGTTTTTTCACTTGAATTTAAGAGACTTTGTCACGTAGTTATGTAACAATGAAACAAATACAGTAAGAAAGCATTGAAATGCTGTAAAAATAATGCTTATTTGTAAAAGGTTTTAACATAAATGTTTTGACCCGCAAACCGCATGATCCATGCTAGCTGAGACCTCTCAATCTGCCTCAAAGGAAAACTATGACTTATTAAAAGTCTGATTTAATTTTCATGGCTCCGGCCATCAGTTCTTCCAGCTACGATAACATTGCATTGTCATCTAAAGATGCAAGACGAGCGGTCAAACAGGCTGCAGACAAATTCCCAGGTTAGTCAAACTTATATGGAAAAAAACCCAGAAAGTGCTACAGGAGGTATGTCAACAGAATATGAGCAGTCTGTTTAGTACATTAGAATGTTTTATAAAAAGGCAATAGGAACTGTAACTCTGACAGACAAAACTTGGCTTTGGTTAAAATCCCACCTCCCACCCTAGTTCTCAAACCCTGCCAGCATCAAGAGTTTTACCTGCTAATTGCAGAGGGAGAGGAAAAATAACAGTGGCTGTGTGTCTTTCCCGTGGTCATATTTTTAGATGATCGATAACGTTAAAAGTGCATTAGCAGTCGTAGGTATCATTCCTCAGCTGTAGCGTGGCATTCACCTTGGGATCTGTGGAGCCTGAGGCCTGGGCCAGCCTAGTTAACCATGCATGCTGTGCTGGGCCTAACCTAATTAGGTGCCATCCCAATGTCAACACTGCTGCGTTCAGAGCCTGATAAAAGACAAGCCTTTTCTTCCTGTACTCACACCGTGAATGGGCTACAAAGAGCCGGGTTAGAGAGACCCTACCATCTGCAAGCTCTGTGTGTGTATGTGTGCGTGCATGCTGTCATTTCGCTTTCAACTTTGAGGCGATTGCTGTGAAATGCAGGAAATAAAGCATCTGCAGGTTCTGTGACCAGCTTCTTAATCTCAACAGGAAACTGTTACACAGATTTATAGCCGCTTCTGTGAAACAACACCATCATACCACCAAACGTGTCATACGGTGGCTGATGTACTTCACACATACATCTACATACAGCTGTATCTCTTTCAGTGTTGATTTCATGCCGTGTGTATTTTGTGAATTCACTCCCACTTCAAGTCTGTGTGCACTCTAATTTCATTTTTATTTTACCTCACATCCCCGACATCATTAAAGCAAAGACACATTTTGCACAGGAATCCCAATTAGGGTCGATCAAATATGGCTCCTCGAGCACGGAGGCACACCCATACACACGCACTCAGTGTTGCCTTTTTAATGCGTCGTCAAACCATCCACTAATTCCATTTATACGGAATAAAACACTCTCACAAATAGATTACCTGCTACATACGATCCCCTCTTTCACTGTGAAATTGTGGCACGGAGCCACATCCTCCCACTGCTTCGTAGTCCATTAAAATACAGATGAGAGTGTTTTACAGCCTGGGCCAACAGCAACGCCTCCCAGCTAATCCACCAACAAACACAAACATCAGATGAATTATCTGTAATGGAGAGGACTCTGTTCTGGCACTGCCGACGGAGAAATGAAACAAAACACGAGTTTATTTTGGTAAATATTTGGATTTCATTTTGATTCTGCTTTTCATGTACGTAATTAGCTGGCAAATATAGATATGTATAGAAATCCTTGCTTTTTCATCAAGAGGGTGTCTTTAGGTGTGTTTCCAGCAGTTCTTTTCAGAACTGCTTCATGCGTGAACTAGATGTGAGAGGAAAGTTTCTTCGCCTTCAGCATTTGAAGAGTTTGTCAACTTTCAGCTTCTAAAAATGCACTTCAAGAAGAGAAATCCGCTCTCTGAATCCTTCCATCCATCCATGGACAGTTTCACTGGCTCCGGAGCCAAGCAAACAATGCTGCTCTGACAAGCGAATCTCTCCCGTGTCGGAATCTCATCTACTTAAAGCACTATTTATTCAGCACACATCCTTTTAATGCTGAATCTTGGCAACGGCGCATGAAATCCAGCACCTTAATTCCATTAGCTTGTTACTCCAATAAGTCCCAATAATCTAAAGCTAACTGCAACACATACACAGATGCTGGAAATACACAAGCCATAGCTGCTCCCTCTGGGGTGTTTTTAATAACACTAATAGCCCTTAAAGGTTGATTCATTCTACTGATATCAAAGTAAATGACCACATTAACCTGTGCTGGCTGGGACTAGCTGTAGTGGAGCTTGCCATAGCGAGGAGGTAAAGACTGGTGGCAATATGAAACGCAGCAGGTTTTGAGGATTTAATATAATTACATCACAAAGATGTAAAGATGCCACAGCTGAAGTTGTTATTCAAATGCTGTTCTCTCCCGCTGCTGCTTAGTTTCCCACCGTCCTGAATGAACCACCTTATGCTTGATCATAGTCCCCACACAGGGCTGAATCTATTGTTAAGCGACTGAAGCTTTTCTTCAAATGGGGCTTAGCAAGTGTCATTTGAAGACTCTTCATTTCAAAACTGACTCAGCTTTTGTTAGTCAAACGGGTGAAGAGGGCCCTTTAAGACCCAGATGCCCTTGGTGGGAAAGAACATACAAACCGCAAAGTGAGAGAGGCGGAAAAGAAAAACCGAGACAGAAAATAAAGACAGACAGAGAGAGAGAACGACGAAGATGTTTAGATAATCGTAGAGAGGAACGAGAGCGAGGTAAAGGTAATAGGGATGTTAAGAGCGTGCCAAAAGAGAAAGGCATGAGAAAGTCTGTGCTGGTAGGTCTGATCCTACGTGAGCTGATGAGATGGGTGATGGGTGAGGAGGGGTGAGAGATAAGAGCCAAAGAGGATTAAGGCCGTGAGAACCTTTGTTGTTGTGATCAGTTAAAAGCACTGGCTCTCAACGATCCACCTGACCACTTCAGCGTGCTTACAGCAGCAAATCTGCACGCGAGGGACGACAAGACACCTTCAGCAGCTCTTTGAAACAGGGCGGCCCATGCAAGGTCACGTCAGCAGGAAAATTCGATCAAACGTTGTCATTTTTGACCGTCGTTTATTTAAAAGTCTCTACAAAAGGCATAAGTCTGGAATTGAATAGTGTCACACTGCAGTGTGAATGGAGAAAACAGCTCTCATGGAAAACGCTGTGTCCGAAATCATTCACTATTCACCATATTTCTAGTGAGAATTATGAACTATAGTGGAGTCAAATTATCTTTTCTTTTTTACTGAAAACACCGCCAGCTGTGAACGAAAATGACGAGAACGGTGAGAGTGAACCAAAACAGCAACAGCTGACGCGCTCCGTAAATCTGAGAGGAACTGTGGAGATAGGTGATAATTAGCAGTGGGTTTGTCACCACAAGTGATCCCTTTCATTAAACATTGTAATTTCATCCATTGTAGCTTTAAATTTGACACTTCGTTGAGGTCAACATAATAAAGAAAGCATTCGGTATTTTCCCACCAGAATTGTATTCCTGGCAGCATGGAGAGGGCACTAAAACAGCGTTTGGACCTTCATGAAACTGGTGAAATAGTTTCCTGGAAAGAGCCATGTGATCTGATATTAATTACAGGGAGAATATAGGCAAACGTCTCAGACAGGATTTAAGTTTTGTTGTGTTGACTTGTTGACTTCCAGGGGAATTTCCTCGACTGAATGAATAAAAAATAAAGAAACGTTTCAGGACCAAAACATCATCAATAAAATGCAAGTGACAGACAGTGTGCGCAGGATATTTTGGTTCTTGAAAAACTGCTCCATTTTAATAAAACTTACATAAAATATAATCAATTAAAATAATTAAGACAGTTTAGAGCCCATCTTTTTGGTGCCTGGTGGGGGTGTCCTAGGGGGGGACTTTGACTTATGACTTCATTACTATTGTCCCGGCTACGGACCTGCCCTCTACATAGAGCCGCTTTCACAATAATGGGAAAATAGTGAATGAGCGATTGAGTGAATGACTTCGGACAGGGCCTCCAGTTTGGAGAATCTGGACTTGCTGGTGCACAACATTTTTCACACTTGCTCTGTAAACAATAAATAACGCTTCAAAGACAGTGGAAAGCATCTTGGCAGTAATGGTGTTAAATCATCTATTCTAAGCCAACAGCTTAAGTGTTTTTCTATCTTTTTGGCATTTGAGTGTGGATGGAAGACTTTTACAGAATGATCAGGAAATGCTTGTGAGACTGAAACATGTGACATTAATATAGACATTTCTTTTGTATGGCATGCATATTAAAGCCCACAAATGCACTACAATTTCTTGTTCTGTCATTTAATCTCGTTCAAAAATCCCTTTATTGTAGTTATGAATGTGTGCATGCCTTTTCCAGCTCCAATATCACACCTGAATACATGTTTCATGGCAGCACCTAGCAGCTCATAGCCCACCGTAACGGTGTAGCCCTTCTCCAAAGACCAGACACATAATTTACCTCAGTGGAAACAACACAAGCGTGGGTGGCCAGAGATGGCATAGGACAGAGCAGTGAATCAGCCACGACTGACCTGCTCTCTGTTTTCACAGAGTGTTTCCTACATTAACTCTCTCTTCCCTCTGTGCCGTATAAATAGATAAAGATTGAGTAAGAGCACGATGACTGTGGTCAGAGGGTTTGGGGTTATAAGGAAGTGGGCTCTGCTGCAACAAAGAGATACAGCAGAAGGAAACAGTTCTGCTGAGGCGAGAGCTCTGTCCGAAATGCTCCTGCTCTCTTGCATCTGCACGAATCGGAGAGGGTCACAATAGAGAGCCATGGTCCAAACACCGTCATAGTTAAGGCCCTGAACTTAGCTTAGTCAGAACAAAAGTGCTACTTATTAAAGGGGGGGGGCCTTTGTATGGCTAAATTAAAACCAAACAATCTCATTCTTATGTAGAGATTAGCTGTTACTTTAATAAATAGACCCAGTAACAGCCAGGGGTAGCTCTGCTAACTGACAAGATTAACATGTGGCCCATTTACAGTGAGGAGTAAAAGAGGTTATATGGAATATGGTCAACACATCAGACCTGACAATGACACTCGAAAATAACACGACATACCTGAAATAAAAAAATTACAGTAATAATGTTAGCCAGGTTAGCAAAAACAGATATTTTCCCACTAACCTGTGAAAAACACTGTGTATGAGATAAAGAAAACAAAGTTACTCTATACCTACATTAAGCAAGGATTGCCCGTTAGGTTAAATATATAATTTGGCCCCTTAAAACTGTAATTTTGGGAGGTCATGCTGCAGCTTGTGGTGCTACAGTGACTTCCTGTTTACATGCTTTTGATTGGACAGCCCTATAGATGTTTAGCGACATGACTTAAGTGTTTACTAGCCAAGATGTTTTCTTAGCTTAAATTGTACAACCAGATTTAGTAGATCACTAGTTTGAAGCCAGCTTGTTGTTACCCAGAACATAGGGAGGACTCCACATGCAAACTTAGTGATGGCTTTACAAATAGCTGGTGCAACTACATCCTGGGGTCAAACAACGTACATGCTCAACTCAAACATAATAGTATCGTACTATCGTACACTTTGCTTTCACAGCAGTCTTAAAACAATCTTTTTTGGTCTTAAATATAAAAAATGAAGTGGACCCTGAAATGAAGTGGACCCGTTTGACACACACCGTCTTCAAGACACACGCACAAAACCAAATCGAAGAAGTCTCAGGCTAAGGTGGTATCAGAAGCTAGTTTCAGGTCTCATATACATTCTCAATTCCCCTTGGAATAGAGGAACCTGACCGCCTGCACACTGGGATTGAAACGACACCAACTTCATCAATTTACTCACCGACACTTCTGTTAGAGCTGCCAAGCAAAGGCCCAGTGAAATTACATTACATTGTTACCGCACCTGTTACATCCCCACAGCAACCGACTCAGTGGTCATTAACACCAAATGTTAATGTTGATCATTTTCTGCAACATAACTCTGTGACAGATAAAGTACCCTATCTTAAGCTAGCTCTAATTTACACACAAACACCACCTCAACGCCGTTCTCCCTGATGCATACGAAAAAAATCTGACTTGAACAATCATCTTCTGACAGTACGCTCGACTGGAAACCACACTGTCGTACTCCCTGTGTGAAAGTGGAGATATGCAGATATCTGATTACTGGGGTACAGACTGCTAGCTGCAGTGACAGCTGTGCCGCAGTGATAGGTGGGCGACACAGCAATGTTAACGTGTGATTGTATGCCAACGGGCAATATTGCCCAAAAGTTAAACTGCAGCCAACTTTTCCACACTGCCAACTGGTTGGTGGTTGTCACGCTGGCCAAAGGATCTGAGTGGTTCATCTCTAACGGAAAATAAGTGGACTTTTAACAACTTCAAATGACTAGTTGCTTGAGTTGTCTACATTATAATTGCAGGGTCTAACACAATATTAAAATGATGCTATACCATAATGTTTCCATGTCTCAGCTGTCCACCACCGTCCTCTACCTCCCGTCTCCTCCCCTGCAGCCAGCTGTGTGTTGTGGAGGAGTGGTGTGAGGAGGACCAGCCTTCAGGGGGGCTTGGAGTGGCCACTCCACAACCAGCCTGGAAGGCACTCGGTCAGCCATGGTGCCTTTGTCTCCCAGTCCAATCTGGACACCTCATCTCCCCCATCCATCCATCCATCCATCTCTCCCCGTGCTTCCTGCCTGCCCGTGTGCCTGCTGCAGCCTCTCACGTTACAATGGAGCCAGGCCTTGATGGCTGTTGCTCAGAGAGCAGAGAGAGTGTCCCATCTGGACCACAGGAGAGAACTGAAGAGAGGCGGGAGGTGGACAGAGAGGAGGACAGCGACAGACCAGATGTGTTTCAGTCCAGGCCAAAGACTGGTTACATTAGAGCTACTTTCTACCTTGATGCAGTAGCTTTCATTTTTACAAAGAGAAAAACACATTCCAAACAGATGAAGTTGTGCGAAATCTGTGATTGCGGTTGTTTCGGGCAGAGCTTTTAATGATCATAAAGTGCATCCAATAACACTCAGACTACATGCAGAGAGCTGAACTTCATTATTATTATTTTGTTTTTGCTGCATTGGAGCTGAACTGTGTAGGCAAATGATCAACAGAAAATGAATCAGCAACTATTTTTTGATAATTGGTTCACTTGCATCAAGCAAAAATTCCAAACGTTCTTTGGTCACAGCTTCTGAAATATAAGGACTTTCCACTTTCACTTGTCATATGTGAAAGTAAACTAAATATCGTTGGGGTTTGGAGCTTTCGGTTGGACAAGACAAGGAGTCTTAAGATGCTACCTTGAGCTCTGAGACATTATAATGGGCATGTTTTACTGTTCTGACAATTTATAGACATAAGGATTAACTGATTCATCAACAACAACAACAAAACTAGTTGGACAGAGTACGACCCCCTGAAATGGCCTAAAATGCACCAAAAATTCATGGTTTATGCAATATTCCTGACTTCCTGTCGGTTGTACGATAGGGGTCCAAGAGGCTTTTATCTAAGTCTGGACATGATACTTAAGCCTACCGATTTTGGTGTCTATAGGAAAAAGCGAAAGGAGGGGGCTTTAGTTTTGAAAGCTGTAGGTGGCGCTATTTTTTTTTCTCCCTCCGCCCCATGCTCCGAAACCATCTCAGATCGCTATTTTCACCAAGCCGGACGTGTGTGCAAATTTTCACGCAAATTCCAGCACCCCTAG